>JBBMOC010000960.1:0-15000 GCA_037975185.1 Centropyge bicolor | reverse complement strand
GGACAATTACACATTTTAGCACGGATTTTACTCAAATCACTTTCTCCAGGATCGGCGAGGTAGTGGCTTATTTAAATTCAGTGGTAATTAAAAATGAGGGATTCTTCCTCAGATAACACTCAGACTTCAAAACCAACTTCAAAATGTATTTCAGATTTCTTCTGTGGTTTGCTTTCACCAAAAAAAAGATGATTATAATCCTGTCTCCAAAGTACTTCTTTCACCTTCATCTCGCATGAAAATTCATGCCTAATCCAAATAAGAATTCCCCCTTGTCAGGTGGTGGCTCAGTCGCACAACTATCCCCGCAGCTGATTCAGGACACCTCAGCACTCCAGGTGTTTACTCTCACAAAAATGAGCTCTAACCTAATTGAGGAAAGGCAGAATTGTACCTCCTTTTTTTGCTGTCATTGCACATACAGCAACATAGGATAACAGCATGGCAGGTTACTTAGTTATAAACCGATTCTTGGGCCAAATTACCCAACTTCATACCTAGTGTAACTTTAATGATGTGAAAGGAGCTGATGCCATTATTCGATCTACAGAAAGGTTTTTAACAGACCATTAATCATTTACGTCATTGTGCTTTTCTTCCCATTTACAACTTCTCAATTGAGAAGAATTCTGACTTTTCTTTCTCTTATGTGATAAATAAACTTAATATCTAAGTGTTTTGTTTTTTGAGTGGAAAAAGCAATTTGTCCTCTGGGAAATTGTGATGGCCGTTTTATAGCCCAAAAAATAATCAGTTAATCAATAATTTCTTGCCAATTACTCACTGATGAAAATAATTGTTAGTTGCTGCCATAGGCGATGGAAATTAAAGGCAGAGCAGTGCGATGCTTTTCTGTTTCATCCCTCTCTCAGCTCCGGTGCTGAATGCTCGAATACTTCTGAACCAGACTTGATTCTGGCTCTGCTTCCTCTGCTGCCTTCCCAGTGCGATCAACACTATGCCAACACCATGCAGGACAGACGCTCTGCAGTGTGTCATGATACGATTAGAACACAGACTTTTTACTTCGTTCACTTCAGAAATCTGGTGTTTTCGCATCACAGATGACGATCATGATAAATGTTCGATGTCAGTGCAGTGTAGCTCATGAAATGTGAGTCTTGATGCAAAACATGAGACTTCACATGTAGGCTGTTACACTGTGGGCTGCCTGGTCTGTAGTACAGTACAGAGTGCTACAGTGTATTGGGCAGAGGCCATGACTACTATAGTATTAGTCATAGTTCTAGGTAGGGTGTATTGATATTTTTAAAAAGCTAAAATAAGGTAATAGACGTCAAAAAGTAGGAACCAACTCACTAAATAAAATCAGCATCATCCCAAAGTGGTGAAACTTTTTTCATGCTTTTTTGGGGGGTATTAGTTAATCTAATACTCCCCAGCAACAGCCTGCAGTACAGTATATGTATGATTTGATAATCCTCCAGATTCCAGAGTGTTACAAACCACACGGGATGTATCCTGCTTGTCGAGGCCCCCAGCGTTAATCGGGCTGAACCCTGTGTGACAGAACACACACGCCAAAGTTTTGTACATCTTTTCTATGATTTGATGTCGGTATGTCTACCTCTATGCACGGTTGTACACACACACATAGTGTGCCATGCAAAGCCCTGTGCATGAACTCCATATTTCTTTCTGTCTCCCACATATAAAATATGCCTATATGCACGCTCACACAGGTAGGAGTCGGTGTGGGCCACAGTAATGAGCCTCTCCAGCAGCGTGTTCTTGATCCCACTCGCACAGGGAAGCCTCAAACCCTTCGTCATTAACACAGCGCTCGTTCATTCTACATTAATGCACATAAGTGGTCTCCTTGCATATTTAATTGGAGATTCTCTGATCTCCTTTCTCTTTATCCTCAATGTATATATTAACATTCCCCTCTTCTGCCTCTTTACATTCAGACAGCTGGAGGTTAAGAAAGCAACTTCAGTCAGGTTGAGTAGATCAACACGGCGAGATTTTGTCAGTTCTTCTTCAATTACCATCACTTGGACTTCAACATTCTCTCTAATTGAATAACAGTCATTACAAACAATCAAAAAAGAGGAAAGGCTCCTGACATGAAGTAAAGTCGTCTGGTCAGTTATATGGATTAAACAGTAAACCTTTAATGGAGAGTGGTGTGTGGGTCTTGAGTTATGGCTTGGGTACGCCAAATACCAGCTCGTTCTCCTGGTCCCAGTGGACCCGCTGCCGGCCCCTGAAGGCAACTAGCTTAGCTTTACGTCCGTCTCATAACACGCCCCTGCGCCGGCAAGACATTGTTTGCTGCATGACCTAGCATGCAGAGAGGAGAGCAACAACCACTCGCACTGCGGCGAGACATAAATGTTTGCTTTAAATGGAGGCAACGCATGCACACGAGTACAAACTCAGCATACTGATGAAGACTCTTAGACATGTAGACATGCGCATCACTGTATGCTTGTACAACCACACACACAGGCCATATGCAAAACTGTACCGCTCAAACTCATATACACTGTATATAAACACTTTGCAGAAACACATGCATACAAAAAAAAGCAATCAAGCACATTTGCACGCAGAACCACTTTAAACCCAGCAGCAGCCGCCCTGGTGTAGTTAGCAGGTTTAGAGAAAAGTGTTTCCTCAGCACTCAGCTGCATACAGATGTGGTCCAGAGCAGCTTGATGAATATTTTACTCCAACCTTATGTAACGGTAACACGGGTACCAGGAGCTGCAGCTCAACAACATTTTAGTGTAGTTCCATGAGAAGTGGGAGCTGCTGTGACAAGCAGTTGGGGAAAAGCTAATTCATGATCACAGACGAGCTGTGTCAGATGATTACATTATTCATTTACATAGCAGATGCATTCATAAAGTTGATCACCTACAACATGGATTCTACTAGCAGGTCTGTCTTCGCTTGTGTTCATCTCTTCACGAGGTCCTGACCATAGACTGTATAAAATATGGACGTAGTGTCCGTGACGTCACCCATAGGTTTCTGAAGAGCAGAAATGAAGCAAATCGTAGTGTGTAGCCATCTTGGTAGCCTACCTCCGGTTACTCCAAATATGGACAAAGAGGTGGAGCGAGGGCGGAGCTGAGGCGGGTCGAATGAACGCTATTGGCTGAAAAAAAGCCGCTGAAAAAAGCCGCTTTATTCGAAATAATCAAACTAGCTACGGCTAACCAGCTAGGTTAAATGCTAAATAGCGTTGCTAGCCAGCTAACCCCACGACGATCTCTTTCTGAATCTCAGTGACTAGAATTAGCCGGGGTGTCGCCCTTTAGACCGTCAGTTCATAGCTGTCAATCAAAGTGGCGCCACTTAGATTGACAGCTATGAATTGTGCACAATGATGTATGCTGTATATTTTAAACGAACGCCTTATAAAAAAATTCACCCTCCCCCCAGAGTTGTCATGGAGTAGAAAAACAGCTTATGAGACTAGAGCCATGTTTTGAACCAGGCTGTAAATATGTTTTTTTTCTGTCGTAAAGTCGGACATTTTAACATGGGGCTCAGATCGGCTCAGATGTAATTGACTCCCTTCTGCAGCCTGCTCTAGTGGTTATTCGAGGAACTGCAGTTTTTTTGCACTTCCGCATTGGCTTCATTTTTCAGTGCCGGAGGTTGCCGCTTGGTCCTGACAGGGATTTCCCTTTCAAAAACCAACTGGAGCAAAAGTTTGGCTCTTGTTCAGTGGAAAGAAAAATTTTTTTTTCCCCATTTGTTTCAATCTGTGGTGCACATGAGTGGCACAATAGAGAGGCAGTGACCCAGCAATAAGAAGCTCAGAGCGGTCTAGCCTTTAATGCTCACTGGAAAGCATTTTGGTGGCTCCTTGTTCTGACATTACAGTTTACTGCTGGCTGGACAAACCATCTCGCATTCACTGAAGTGGTTTTTAGTAGTAAGGAGACCACAGAAGGGTGAAAAAAAAAGATCAGTTTAGACGATGAAAAGTAGAAGAGCATGATTTTTCATGCAAGAGCACACAGGCCTTCAGCATCCCACTCATTCTGACATTTTCCCTCACCCTTAGTTCATGCTCCTGTTTCTAGGTTTCACATTGGAGACACAGAAGCTGACCCACTGAATTACTGTTTATGTGGTTTTACATTGTACAGGAACCTTCAGAGCTGACTTGCGCTGGCACATCATGTACCTGTAATTTGTAAAGGTCTCGGAAACAAAATACATGCAGTCGGTGATTTTCTTCACATTTGATCCATCTGTGCTCTTACTCGGCCGCTCTCGCATGCAATTTCAATAATTAGTGTTAAGCAGTTTAATTGGTGTGAACCTTAATGGGTTAAGTGCTTCAAACTGCCAACAAAAAGTAAAGTAAATAATACTTAGTGCTGAGTAAACACGATAGATTATGAATAGTCGAGTAGAGATTGCCCTGAGCTGCCATCTCTGCCTTATTTTCTCATGAACTCTTGTGGGATTTTGTACATGATAACATTGCTTTTAAAAGCGTGCAAATAATGAACCACACTGTTGAATAATACATTTTTAAGGCAGATTAGCAATTATAAATATGCTCCCTGTTATTCCAGGTGCTGTGATCTAATGCAGCGGGTCGAGACTTCTTGCTGTAGTTTCTGGCAAAGAGTTTCTACGAAAAGGGAAACAAATTTTTTTGGTATAAAAAGGACAAAGTCCAAACATCCTTTTTTAAATAGAATTCATATTATTTGCTTGTATCTACAACTGTTGTGACTCATTTCTGTGTGTGTGCTCAAGGGGCAAAAAAAAAAATCACTTTTTGTAAAGCTGCAATTACATGACAGCTTGTAAGGTAAAAGCTATCACTGTCGATCTCATTCAAAGTAGATGGCGGAAACCCTGTCACACATCAAACTGCGAGGACGGTGTCAGATATCATTAGCAGTTGACAGTTTGTTTCACGATTCCTTGAATGAGCGGGCGGATCCATTCGGCAGCTGTTTCGTGGTCAAAGCTCCGCCACAGCTCTCCTTCCCAGAGGTGCTCACCATCTGCTTTGTTGCAACCTCATTTAGCGAGTTAATGGTTATTTCCCTCCAGTTGATCCTCTACCCTGTAAACATTTTAGCTTCAGCCAGTTTGGTTAAATCAGATAATGGTAGGCTAGTATGATCAGTTAATGTACCGCACAACCTCGAACATTTTTTTCATTTCTCACTTTGGCAGCCGTGAGGGAACATACAGCTGATTTCAGGTCTCGAAAAGAAAGAACAAGCACGACCTTTGTACCAAAGAGCTATCTATCCATTTTATAAAATATATCTTAATTAACATTATAAGATTTCTGTGAGAACCATCTCCTCCTTGTCAGATTTTCAAAACATATTATTGGAGCAGCACTTTATCTTTTAGCCGCCGGGCTTGTACTCATTTGGAATGAAGCAATAACCTGAGCAGAGCTTCTATAGAAAATTTAATCAAATCTACAAATTTAAACGCATGCTTTCTATGTAAATTTAGAATTTGGACTCAGACAGAATTAGATCAGAGGTAAAAAAAAAAAAAAAAAAAAAAATACATTTGAATAATAGGGTATTAATCTTGCCTCAGAATTGTTTTATTTCTGTCCATGTTTCTGTTTATAAAAGGAATTTTAAGTTTGACAGTCCTTGAAATCTAGTAGGAGTGTTATTTTATATGGCACTTATTCATTTTCTTTACACCAAGTTTCATCACTGCTTGGTTTGAGATTAGTTACCCTGTTTATAGCATTTCATCATTGTGGCTGCCCACACTTTTAATGACTCCGGATTGACCCGATAAATGGCATATGTGGCAATATGGTTTCTTTTCTGAAAGTTAATCCTCAAATATCCAGTACATTTGGTTCTATCTTAATCTTGTCATGGCCCACGTGTGGAGAATTCTTTAAACAAGAAAAAACAGGTGTATGCATGCTTCGTGCTTCATCTCACCTTGTTCTGATGGGTTTTATCTCCCAATAAAGCCTCCAGTGACACACTAGAATGACGGCCCTGTGTCACAATTGATTTAGCAGCTCATTTGGGGGAATGACAGCTAAATCAAGATAAACTAGTATCAGCCCATCATGGCATCTCACTTCAACCAAATCCATTCATTCAGTGAGCCAGTGACAGTCCGATAGTTAACATTGACTGTTTCGCTATGAAGCCATTACACACTGTTTCCTTTCTTGCTATACGTGTGCTTTAATTTCACACAGCAAGGTGACATGTTTAAACTTTTTACTTAGCGCAATCTGTCATGTACTATGTAGTTTTTGCTTTGTGATGGTGATGTAGATACATATTACTGTGACAAGGTATAATTTCCAGAGACACACGCAAGTCATACTGTGAAAAGAGAGCAATTGTCGTTAGATTTACTTATAGGTCTCATTGTAAGCACACTTCCAAAGAGAATATATTACAATCTTTGTTAGGTAGAAAACTGGACTGTATCATTATTGCTTCTAAAAGGAAAGCGGCAGCACAAATGGATAGATATTATATAGGGTATTGTTACTTTGTAATTTTAAAATGAGAGCCATTTTGGCCAGAGTACTGTAAGTCATTGTGGGAGCTGCAGATAATAATCCAGTTCAGTTCAGGGAGGTGATATTTTTCCATTTTCTGTATTTTCCTATGCCATGGTTTTTTCCACCCTCTGCTGCCCTGTCTGTCCTCCAACTACTCCATTAACAAAATGCTGACTATCTGATTGTGCAGCTATTAAGCCAACATTGTCTTCCTCCCTTCTTTGATATTTAATTTTAGAATAATTATATTGATTTATCTCAGCTTTTGATACTTATCGGTCAGAAATGATTACACTTGGTCACCTGTTGTTCTTTGACCACCAAAGGGACATCAGCACCATCTCTTTCATGCACCTACAGTTCAAGGCTCTGTTTATCTCAACAGATGATTTTGGCATTTCGTGGAAAATGTTTTTTTTCCACCCTGCTTTCAGAGCTTAAATCAGACCCTCAAACATTACATCTTTTCATAGAATGGCTCAGATGTGATGCATATGCAGCGGAGCCATTTTCTTCAGGTCTCAGAGGTCCATGAAGGCACAGGGTAGATTGATACCATAGACTGTATAAAATATGGACGTAGTGTCTGTGATGTCACCCATAGGTTTCTGAAGAGCAAAAATGAAGCAAATCGTAGTGCGTAGCCATCTTGGTAGCCTACCTCCGGTTACTCCAAATATGGACAAAGAGGTGGAGCGAGGGCGGAGCTCAGGCGGGTCCTATGGGCCGGCTGAATGAACGCTATTGGCTGAAAAAAGCCGCTTTATTCGAAATAATCAAACTAGCTACTAGTGATGGGAATTTCGGCTCTTCTTGGTGATCCGGTACATTTGGCTCGGCTCACCTTACTGAGCCGGCTCTTTTGGCTCTGAAACGGCTCTTTTTTAAACTAGGCCTATAAGTTCCCACCCAGTGTAATTTGCACTATTTTGGCTTGTGACATTGCATTGGCAACAACGCGATCCTACCATGGCCCCATGGAGGAAAATTAGCAGGGCACACAATTAATTGTGTAGTATTGATTTAAAGTAATTGCAATCAATTGATAGGCCAATCTAACGCCATCCAAAGAACTAATTAACAACCTATACATTATTTATGTTTTGCAAAGCACCAGGGTTCATCAATGTTTTTTTCTCATTTAGTTTGTCTTTTTATTCAAACACACAGTCTTAACAAATGTGTCCTCATGGTAATAACAATAGCCTACTGTGTTTTGAAATTAGCATTCTGCCTTCGCATGATCAACATGACTGAAGTGTGACCAAATACTGCTTCTTTTCATTTTAAATCTTTCTCACCGTTAGTTTTCCTCCCGTGAGCTGTCTCTCCACCGATCGCATGCTAGTTTCTCACTTAGCATTCAGCAAACTGAATTGCGCGCGTGTGTGTGGAGTCCCAGTTTGATTGCGTCATGGTTCTCAGCGACCGCCCATTGGTGCAGAGACTACTCAATCACTACGTATAACCACTCATTGTTGCCAGCGCTTGAGCGAGGCGGGAAGAACGGCTCACTCAATGACATGTATCGGCTCGAGCCGTTCACTTCAAAGAGCCGGCTCTTTGTACCGGTTCGTTCGCGACCGACACATCACTACTAGCTACGGCTAACCAGCTAGGTTAAATGCTAAATAGCGTTGCTAGCCGGCTAACCCCACGACGATCTCTTTCCCAAACTCAGTGACTAGAATTAGCCGGAGTAATGGAGTAGAAAAACAGCTTATGAGACTAGAGCCGTGTTTTGAACCAGGCTGTAAATATGTTTTTTTCTGTCATAAAATCGGACATTTTAACATGGGGCTCAGATGTAATTGACTCCCTTCTGCGGCCTGCTCTAGCGGTTATTCGAGGAACTGCAGCTTTTTTGCACTTCCGCATTGGCTTCATTTTTCAGTGCCGGAGGTTGCCGCTTGATTGATACCATGTATTTTAACTGGATGCTTCCCAGTCTTTTCGCCTTGTGACCCCTTAAATTAAAGCAGTGTCTTTTTGCCATCCAGTCACCAGCTTCATAAAGCTACCAGTCATGACCAGTTCAGAATTTTTGTTATTGGAATAATTTGTCCTGGAAAATAAATAAAGTGAACCAGTAATCCTTGAGAGACCAAACAAATATTAGAGGAAAGGAAAAAAAAAAATAACAGTCATTTTTTTCAGCTTTCCTCTGATTCAGAGAAACTTTCAGGTTTCCTTTCTGAATTTTGCAGTTCAGGTTAGTTGTCAGTGCAAACAACAGCCTGTCATCGTGTTACTACACATGTTACTAAATAAAGCTCCACGATGATCTGCAGAGTTCATCATAGCAATCACTTTGCTTATGGCCCTGATGACAGAATATGTCCTAAATCAACCTTGGAGCTAATTTAAAGCTTTCATGGCTACCTGTTTGTATGATCAACTCAAAGGCCTTCCTTTATCTGGAACATGGAGGACAGTATTTAGAAGCAGCAAGTGCCTTTAAACTGCTACTTTGGCTGTGAGAAAATAAAAGTATTTCAATCTTGTGCAGTGATAAAACATCATAAAGCTTTACTCTAAGTCCTTTTAAACTTAAAAACTACAGTTCAGAGATGCAGATCTGGAAAAGTACCAGCTTCACTTGTAGATTAGCAAACACATTACGCAGCAACAAAAAGAGCCCATGTATTGAGGAAGTGGCGAAGATTTCTCCGTGACGGCACTGCAATCCTTATTATGGCTTGATTTTCCACTTGCGTTATTTTGCTGCTGGATGAGTAAGTGTTGATTCATGGTGACTCATTTGTCTAAAAAAAGATAAGTTCTGACAATACTCAAGGCCGCGAGACAGACACTTTATATTAACAACTGTGTGACAAATGTCTCTGAGGGTCTCCAACGTCTAAACCCTGGAAGAGATTTAATTTATTTTAAAATTCCTGATTAAAATTCCTGTGATCTTTTCTGATAGGTGTTTCCTTTCTCTTTTGCTCTGTTTGTTTTGCATGCATTAAAAACACAAATTACTGGTGGCAGGTGTTGGCGGCCTCAGAAGGATTTTTGTGGGTTGCATGTTGTGTATTCATGTATAATTATATTGTTTTACTCTATAATTATATTTCGCCTTAGTTGTGATCTCATCTCACCAAATTCGAGCGACTCATTCTCCATGCACATCAGATGTAACAACATTTCTTTATCTTCAAGAGTTGACAAACGGCCACACAGAATCCAGATCCAGACCTTCTACCATCTGTCAGTCTCCTTCACATGCCAGACACTCATGTGTTTGCCTGCATGTGTGTGGGTTGGTGGGTTTGAACACATATGTGCATGTGTGTCTTGCAGGCTGTTTGTTTACATGTTTAATTGTGCATATCTGTGTAGTAATATGAAAATCCCACCATCCTATTGGACACATGTTTATGTTACATGATAACACTGCCTGTATTCCCACAAGGCTCGACATACTGTCAAAACAAAACAGATTTTCACTGCACAGAATCCATTGATGTAGGTTTTTGTTTGTGGGAAAGTGACAGCTCTACGTGTATTTGTGTTGCTTTGGTAAACCAGTAAACCACATAGGCTAGTCTTAATCTATTATGTTGAACTGATGTTCATTTCTGCAGTTTCTCAGCTTCCTCCCTAGAGTGACAAGCTAACAAGTTAGCCTCGGTCCAGACCTCTGACCGCTACTTGCATTCCAGATTTGTTCCGTGATTTGAAGTGAAATGAATGATTACATGGCTACAAAAATGGGGCTTTCACATTTGTTGTTGTGGTGATGTTACTGTGGGCAGTTGCATTTTTGAAAAGCTGCAAAAAGCCGCCCCATTATCCACCATCGATGGTGTTGAATCCAAAATGCTTCCACTCATCACTTGTCTGATGGTTTGTTGTCATGATTATCAGTTTGTGTTACACAGAGAGGAGCAGTTTATTGAAAGGGCATCAGGGTCTGCTTTAGATGAAAGGTGACAGAGAATTTGACAGAGAACACCCCCTGCTGGTGGACAAGGCTTGACCTGTTGTGCTCACTCAAAGTGAATTTTGAATTTGCATAAATAATTACGGATGGAATATTTAATTCGTATCCACATTAAAATGGTCATTTGAATTTTGATATAAATGTCCTGCACTGAATCTGAGGCAATATCAGCCACAATTGTCAAAGGCAAAATCCACCACAACAACAACACTTTAACATGATTTATAAAAGCTATAAGTGGTTTACTTGCCTCTCTGGCAAAATCTTACACAATGAAATGAAATGCACCACTCAAGAAGTAATGATTCTGTCACTCTTGATAAGAATACAAAGACCAGAACAGATTTCTGAGGATACGTGAGCTGTAGATCTACTTTCTGATGTTGGGTTAAGAGCTAAGTTACTCAAAATGCTCAAAGCGCACAGCGAAAAGAACTTGACCAATTACAATCCAGCTGATCCTGCACAGCAGCTGGCAGTGTGATATGCACACACACACACACACACACACACACACACACACACACACACACACNATTCCCACAGCACCTATGCAGGTGATTACAGCTGCTTACTGATCACTGCTGTAATAGACTGGTGTCAGACAGGGAAAAGGCCAGGCTGTGCCCACAAAACATAATCAGCTGTCTATGGGAAGTCTGAGCACTTCTTATCAAGCAGCTTGGCCGAGCAGCACAGATCGATTGTCAAGATGCTGTAATGTCAGATTCACCCGGGTGAAGAGAGAAGCTAAATCCTGTTATGGCACTTTTTTTTTTTTTTTTTTTTTTTTTTTCCCCCACGGTGACATCTGGTTCAAATCGGACATCATAACCTCTAAATATAAAAAGACCCAGTGTTTCTCCTGGGGTTGCTTGAGTACGGTTGAGTAAGTAATTATTTAAGCAAGCTTGTTTTCAAGACACCTTGGACAACTGGCAATTTGGTTTGACCTATAGTGATTGTCAGTCTGACACTGAAGTCGACAAATGCCAAACAGTGCAGAGAAACCGCAAACAAACTCTGCCGGTGCACCGGTGTGCACATACACTCACAAATTAGCCGTGTGGGCATGTGGGTGCTTGCCTTTGTGTTTAAGTGCAGTCTGGGATGTCTATTTGTGAAAAGGCCACTAGACCTGTCGAGAATTGTGGAAGAGCATTTGTCAACCTCCCCACTCTCTAATTCTGTATGTAGTTTTCGCAGACTGACGACAGTCTGCAGTGAGGCATGAGAGAGACCATTACACACATGTCTAACACGCTCTAGATGATGAAGAGATCTGGGAACCCATCCTCCCATGGAAACTGCCTCTGGCCGAGATGCTGCATGTGGAGGATACAGGCCACAGCCAAACCTTCCAGCCTCTGCTGAGATAACAAACACGGGGTGGAACTAACCCCAAAACCGCTTTGTGTCACACCCAAGCCTTAATTATGTAATGAATGTAATGTAATGGATGTGGATGTAGTGTCTTTTATATAGTTTAAAGAAACATTACATAAGATATTTTATCTAATATTAGTGCTGCTACAAAAGAGAAAGGCGCTGAGAAAATACTGTGTCCACAGAAAGCTGGAACCTTAACCTTTAAACCTGAACCTTAAATGCTGCATGTTGGGTTTTTTTGTATTTTCTATTTGGATTTTCTATTAATTTTTTATTCTGACATGAAGGTCAGTCTGTCCAGAAAATTTTAAGAACTTTGAATGTATTTTCATATGGAGTCACAGAGACTATGAAACACTATGTTGAAACTGACTTTCAAGAGGATCACCCCACGGAACAACTAAGATATTATAACTACTGCAGATGATAAGTTCATTACAGCTCCTGGCCTCAGAAATCAACAATCAATGGACCTTTAGATTAGAGGCCACATAAATGCTTCTCAGAGTTCAAGTGGCAGATGCATCTTAACAGCATCTCCTCAGAGGAGACTGTTTGAATCAGGCCTTCATGGTCGAATTGCTGCAAAGAAACCACTACTGCGCATTGCTTTTGCTGATATTAAGCTTCAGGTGATTGTCGTTGTACCATGTGATGAAGCTCAGTCCTCTGTTCTCCTCTGTAAAAATAGACTGAGGTGAAGACAGCATATATACTGCTGGAAATGTTTCACTGGAATCACACATGTCAATATAGCGAAAACTTCCATTTTGCCAAAAATGACAATTTTTTTAAAAATTCCTTCAATATCTTCTGCATTTATGAGTCTGAAGAGACACGGATGTAAACTGCAGGTGACTAGTTGGTGGAGGCTCACGACTAGTCTGGTGACGTTAAATGTTCATTTTCTGTTTGAGAGAACTGCATCAATGAAGCAATTAGGGGAATTCTGACTGCTCGGGAATGTTAAGCAGTTACACAGCGTGTCTGTCTGATCAATTCTGACCAATATCTTGTCAGCTGCTTCAGTAGATGCAACATCTGTCCTGTGTGGCTGGGAGCACAAAGGCTGGGAATCTTGAAGTTCCTCACAATTTGATTTCGATTCCGGGTGCTTTGATAGGGTGGCAGCCGAGAGAATCAACACTTTCTTATGTCTGTTAATTACCAGGTCTCAACAAACTTGATGAGAGGCAGCCAAATCGAGCAGGCGGGTCTTTGGGGAGATGATTCTATGTTAATTTTTCCAATGTTAGAACTGTAGTTCTTAAGGATTGTATTGAAAACCATTTAGGAGAAAATACAGTGTGTGGCACAATGAGCAGTTGGAACTGAATCAGCCTTAGAATTTAGTAAATATGAATTTAAAAAAATAATGAAATCCAGTTGTTTTAAATTCTATATAAAGAACTTTTTCCACAGCCCAATGCATTTGCTCTCAGAATAAATAAATTGCTTTACAATCCCCAAAGTAGTAGACATGGTCCCACTTCACGGTCACATATTCTACAAAGGTGTTATCATTTATTAGCACAACAAAGTATGCCAGTTGGCATTAGCAAGGCATGGCATGTTAACTTCCCCGTTCAGTGAGAGAAAAGACTCTTTCTGTAGTGGCAATATCGTGAACCTTGAATAAACAAAGTCGGTGCAGCTGTCGTCTTTGAACAAAATCAACTTAAACTTCAACAAGCTGTTTCCTCGTCATCACTCGTTGCTTTCCTCGCTGTCTGATCCACGGCCACTGTGGCGGCTCAGCTGCCACTCCAAGAGACGCGCCGTCGCGCTACGTCATGTATATACATGTACACGATTGGACAAGACGAAGCAACAGACAGACTACGGTCCAGCTTGCTGTTGACAGCTCGCTCTCAGTCTGATAAAGCAGCTGTAGACTGCTGCTGCTGTGGCCTCCTCTTTACTTAATCACTCAAACATCATCTTAACAGACGGAACAGGAGGAGCACTGAAACTGTGGGATGAGAGTCAACTATGAGAGACTAAAGCCCATGTGCACTGATTATCTTCATCGGTTTGGTCCAACTGTAAAATGACAGCTACGTAATTGCCTATTTGCATTTCATGGGTATTTTTTTATTGCGTAAGAATTAAAATGGGAGTGCTCGACATTGACTTCCTTTATTTTGTCTGTAGTGTGCATAAAGGCACCAAGGAGCAAAATAAGTTGTGCTGATTAAGATTACAATTACACGATGTTACCTTAGTTGACTCAGCCCTCCTCCCACTAATTGTGACTTCACTGAGAAAAGTAACCAGCCAGACTGTGGCGAACACTCGGCTACATTACATTACATTCAGCTGCTGAATTATGATTCAGATTGTTTGTTGATGCTGAATGTTTTCAACAGTATTGAGATATGTCTAAAAACCAAGCGGCAACCTCCGGCGCTGAAAAATGAAGCCAGTGCAGAAGTGCAAAAAAGCCGCAGTTCCTCGAATAACCGCTAGAGCAGGCTGCAGAAGTGAGTCAATTACATTTGAGCCCCATGTTAAAATGTCCGATTTTACGACAGAAAAAAACATATTTACAGCCTGGTTCAAAATATGGCTCTAGTCTCATAAGCTGTTTTTCTACTCCATGACAACTCAATTTTTTTATAAGGCGTTTGTTTAAAATATACAAGATACATCATTGTGCACAATTCATAGCTGTCAATCTAAGTGGCGCCACTTTGATTGACAACTAGCCACTGACGGTCTAAAGGGCGTCACCCCGGCTAATTCTAGTCACTGAGTTTGGGAAAGAGATCGTCGTGGGGTTAGCCGGCTAGCAACGATATTTAGCATTTAACCTAGCTGGTTAGCCGTAGCTAGTTTGATTTTTTCAAATAAAGCGGCTTTTTTCAGCCAATAGCGTTCATTCGACCCGCCTCAGCTCCGCCCTCGCTCCACCCCTTTGTCCATATTTGGAGTAACCGGAGGTAGGCTACCGTCACGGACACTACGTCCATATTTTATACAGTCTATGGTCCAGCTCCGTGCCTTGCTCAAGGGTGGAGCAGTAGGTGTAGCTCATTTCTCACATTTCAGCCTTTAAACAACAAACTTCACACATGACTTTTTAATGATCAACACAAAGTTGCATAAACCTGCTCCCTGGCCTTATGTAAGAAAGCAGGTATTG
>JBBMOC010000959.1:0-16120 GCA_037975185.1 Centropyge bicolor | reverse complement strand
GGGAGGGGATAGGGAGGGAGCTGGGCCTGTCATAACGGCATAATACACCCATTACTCCTGTGCAGCACAATTACCACTGATGGAAATGGGATTTTGGAAGATATATGGAATGTAATTATTATATACATATATGCATAGCCTTTTTTTACTCTGAAAAGGAGCTTTGGAGTGATATTTTCAGGTGCGACTGGCTGGTGTGTGTGTGTGTGCAGCTGTCTTCATGTGTTTATTCCTGTGATGTGTGCATTGACGGTTGCCTTACATTGACAAGAGTGCATTCAACATTTTAACATGTTTTGTTTGCTGGTTTTTGTGTTTTCCTGTGACCAGTCGGTGCAGCCGCTCGCCTCTGCACCTCTGCAGCATCCCTCCTCCGGGGGTTGACCCTGTGCTCAACACCTCTCTGAAGGCTAAGGTCTGACACTCCTAAACAGGCAAAGGAGGTCATGCTGACTCATTCCAGCAGTGAACCTGTCTGAAGAGTTATCAGCCTCTGGAATACCAATTTTTCAAGCTCCCTCAACCAAATAACACACAGAGAGAAACCAAATTCCCCTGCAGCGAGTAATGCTGAGATAAGAAATAGAGAGAATATTTGCTATCATGCACTCTCTGTCCATGTGAGCAGAGGAAAATATTACTTTTAAGTTGTATACAAATACCACGCAGTGCTCATGCTATAACGTCCCATACTGACTTTCTGTATTATTATAATAAGTGTGCAGCTGAAGCATGCAACACGACAGGAGGAATGAGGCCGTATGTATGGTTTTCAGTGTGGTGTACCTTAGGCGAGGGGCCTCTGCAGGAGGTTTTCTTTGGAAAGCACCTGGGTGTGAAAATAGGGCCTCCCAGTCTGGCCTGAGAGGCTGTGTAAACAGAGGTTCCAGTCGGGCCAGCCTGCACTGGACTGGACCTCTCCAAACAGAAACCATGAGTCAGCCTCAGGAACCCATCCACGTTCACTCCTTCAGGGATAATCAGCCAATTTCAGCCTGGAAAATGTGCAGGCTATAGGAGTGATGGAGCTACTATGGGCTGTATAGAAACATGCAGTTGTATCCTTTTAGGGTTTTTTGTGCAAGTCTTTGACGAAACAAAAGTGCTCTCATTTATTATTATATTATATTTCATATTTGCCTTTACAATAAAACAGTCCTCTAAGCTGCTTAGCAAATACTTTTAGTCTCGCACCTGATGTGACTTCATGCATGACACAGTCAACTGAACAAAAAGACTAAACTTTTTTCTAAACAAAAGCAGAAAGCCTATATGAGGTGTGGGAGTCTTTGCAGCCATCTTCATGTCAGTGTCTGGCTGAGTGGAAGACTTTATTCAGGCATTTGGGCGTCTGAGACTTTCCCCTCATCTCCGGTCTGCGTGAGTGGAGAGGCAGGGGCCTCACACTCCACTAAGGAATATTTATCTTTCCAGCTGGTTAGATGGATTAAATGACCATCCCGCAGAGAAGGGAGAGGGAAAGGAGGAGAAAGAGAGTTTGAGGCAGAGAGAGGTGAGGAGACGGAGAACATTTTGCAGAGGAAATGTGCCACAGAGAAGCAGAGCAGAAAGAGGGTGAGGAGTGAAGAGACGCTACCATCTTACAAGAACATAAAACAATAAGAATGACTTGGCAAGTCGCATTTACCCCCAGCTGTGACAAATATGATTGTGACTTTGTCTTCTCTCAGTGAAGGGGAGGGGGTGCGAGACATGCAAAAAAAAAAAACACACTCATGTACGCACACATGCAATTACAAATGCACACGCACACACAATGACATACAAGCGCACGGAGCTAATTAACTTCCTGACACATTCACAGAAATTCATTTCAAAGACAGAACGCATATGTTCATGCAAATGTGATGAGAAACCGTTAAATGCTCAAATATCGGAGGCAAATGGAAAATGTTTCTCAATTACACACCCCTTTGTCAATTTGATCTGACTTTAAATTTTTCTATATGTCACACTACAAGGACACCTGCTGCCCCTGCAAGCACTCGCTGATAAGGTCAACACAAAGTCATATGTAGTAATATAATATAAAACTGATTCTAATATACAGGAGTTGCTAGAATGAATGATTGAATTTTTTAATGCATGCATTTTTTTGAAAACAAATAAATGCACACACACACACACACACAAAAAAAACAATCACAATTGCATCTCCACTTAATCGACATATGCTTAGCTTCATATAAAAAAGGGACAAATGTCTCATTACCAGGAGTTTTCATTTTTCCTTTCATTCAGTCTCTACTCCACTTAGAGCACTGGGCATTACATATAATCAGCCCACTGGTGTAAGCACATAAACCGCAAATAAAGGAGTGTAATAACATCAAAGACCTGCCCTGTGAAATGTGATGCCAGGGTATTCAGAAAGGAATGTTGAATGGGTGGCAGCTATGTGTGTGTGATTGTGGTTATGCAAAGTGCAATCTAAGTGGGGAGCTGAAGTCATGGAAATTTCCCTCTATAAAAGTGAAGCATGACAATGGATTTGGAGCATCAAGGCCTGCGGGATTATGGGGATCACATAAATCCCCCCACGCCATAATTTTAGCAAACCACATCAAGCTCCATGTTAAGGGTTAATAATCCAGTTCCCCACCTCTTCCTGCTCCCCTTGCACCCAACCTCAAATCCCTAACATTAACATGCGTATCCAGATGTACTGTACGGAACATAAAGACATGCGCACACACACGTACCGCACACAAACACACACATAAACAGACTATTCCTACGCGTGCAGGCCACAGAGCTGACACACGAGCTCACCACACACACCTATACAAACATACCATCTCACACAGTCTGACTGTGTTCTCAGGTCTGTCATGTCCCTGTGCATCTGACATCATGGCAGTGTTATAACTGTTGGCAGGGCGCAACCAGAGGAACCCCCCTCCCCTCCAACCCTCAACCACCTTAACCCCCCCCCTCCCTCCCCACAGTCCCACCCTCCTCCAGCTCCTGCTCCCAGCACTGCATCATGTGGAGCTCCGAGGTGTAAGAGCAGAGGATCTTGTTGGAGGAGCCTGAAATTGATCAATGCGCTACAACAAGCTCGGCTTCTCTCCACCTCTTTTTAGCCCCCCCCCCCAACACTTCAGTTAACCGTGTATGTGTGTACGTGCATGTGTGTGTGTGTGTGTTTTACTTTCTCCCTCTATCTCTCAGTCTGTGTCCACTTTAACATCTGTACTAGCAGTAATCAACAGTTTACACACACACACACACACACACACACACACACACACACACTCTCTCTCTCTCCTAGCTGAGAGAGAAGCATGCCATGAGGAGTGCTCCGGCTCCTTCCCTCTATTAGCCTGCTGTCGGAGGGAAGGCAGGGATAATATATAAGCCAACAGGATTAGGAGGCAACAAAGCATCAGGCTGAAGAAATCCCCTCCCAGCCTTGGGGTCCAACCGAGGCCTTCGCCGCTCTTTGGCTGTGCCGAGGCCAACTGAGCCTATCCAATCAGTGCCCCATTCATGCTGCGTGTCTCCAGCTGTCATCCAGTCCGGCTCTCCTGCAGACTACCACCACCATCATCTCTCATATTTACCCCTCCTGCTCCAACCATGATCACTGAATGCTGTATGTCCTGAAAGTAAGAGGTCAAATCCAGCGTAGGGAGCCTTATTTTCAGTTTGACAGTCGTGATTATAGCTTTGGCTTCTCTACCTGTGGGAATCGCTTCCATCTGACAGTCTAACCTGCTTTAACCAGCGTATCTTGTCCAACATTTGCATTTCAATGAAGGTGTGAGGACCTACATCACGAGCTTGATGGCTGCCTAACAGCAGCACGGCTCCCTATATAAGGTGTTGAGCTGGAAGTAAATCCATGTGATTAATCAGGTCTGAAGCTAAAACATAATAATAACCCCCTTTATATTAATGCGCAGCTCATGGCTTGAACAGCTTCGTGGAAAGGCCATTAGTCACCAGCTCCCTGCAAAGCCACAATTAAGCAGTCGCATATTACTCTCTCCCTCTCTCCCTCTCCCCCCCGTTTCCAACTTTAATCACCGCGCTGTCTCCTTCGTTATGTATTCTGTTCCTGGGTGATCGTGTCTTTAGGCGCTCACTTGGACAAGGAAATCATTTTATTTTCCTATTTGTTAAGCTGTGTATTAACAGAGACAACGTTATTCCTGAGCTCAGGTGGAGAGAGAGAGAGAGAGAGAGAGAAATGGAATATTAGCTTCCAAAAAAGTGAGTTAATGCTCCACTTCCAACTTCAATACCATGGGCAAGAGAGCGGCGAGGCTTTTTTGGAAAAGCTTGAAAATACGTCATTACGGATATAGACATTATTTTAGAACATTTTAGAAGTATATTTTGCACTTCATCACCCGCTGTTCTTTCAACTGAGAAAGTGGGTGTATGAAAAGGGGGAACTGACAGATTTTATAATTGTTATAGAAATCTTATTTGAATTCAGGAGCTTACTGATTTTTTTTTCTTGCAAGGGACACTTTAAAAAGCTGTCATGCACACCAACCACAGGCATTTCCCTCCTCCCTCCCCTCCCCTCTCTCCCCTCTCTTCCTAGTTCTCCTTTTTTGTGATATCCTCTAATTTTGCCCATGCCTAGGCAAATTTGTCGCGGCGCGTGGGCTTGTTTGATTTCATTAAACAGAATATTTAAGCATAAAAATTGTTTAATCGTCTCATGTCATTAGGAGATGGATTTCATTTTGCATACATTTGCATACTTCCCCCTCAAATTAAACCAGGCAAATATGCAAATACAGAGGCCCAGGTTATGGCGGAGGTGTTTATTGTCATCACTTCAGGCAGTTCCACACTGCGGCGCCTCCGCAGAACAGGGGTGACAGCAACATCTGGACACCTGGGGGTTGGGAGGGAGGAGCGGGCGGAGGCAGAAGGTGTAGGTGTGGGGATGAAGGTGTGTAATAGGCTGCTGTTCCTTTTCTGCCATTTTTAACACCAGAGCGCACTGATCCACCGCTGCAACAACGGCAGCATCTAGTACACAGAAAAATATCTCTCATTACACCGTTGCCTACTGGCTGCTTTAATTACCAACTTCATCCCCAGTGCTTTAGACACCGCCACACTAAAATGTATAGTGAGCCGATGTAGACATAAAACACAGCACTGTTCTTTCAACTGTAGCCTCTGCATGTGTTTTTATCAGCTGTTCTGCTGCTATTGTCCACATGGCTAAGCACTGCTGCTAATGAGGCAGTAATTAGCAACAGCGTAACACTTCTTCACCCGTGCTTAAGTCCTTGCTCATTTTTTCCTCCGCACTGTAATTTTCTCATGCTGCAATTTTCAGGCATCACAGCAGAATTTGTTCCAGCACAATAAAAGGTTGAGCTGCGAAGATGAATAGGGCAGCACATTAGCACAAGTGATTGCAACTTTTGCCAAATGGAAAATGTAGGTCTGGATCTAACCTCATTTCATTTCCAATCAGAGGAATGATCCAGATGAGGGCAGGTTCATAATGAGGTAAACACTTCTCCCCACATCTATCACCTTATAATCTCTTCTGACTAGATCTTAGCCCAATGTTGTTGCTTATTAACAACTAAAACCAGAGGAGCATTGTTTTCAATCTGTGGCGTGTGGAAATAAATATACAGTAAATGACGGTAATGCTGAAGAGTGTTTATCACAAAAATAAATTGTTGAACATGGACAAGAACCGAGGAGCATGCACAATCAATGTGTTTATATACTAAGTGATTGTTACCCGTCACGATGTACAGTCAGAAAAATTAATGGACAACAGGACCTGTGTTGCGAGACTGAACACGAGAAAGAGGGAGAGAAGAAGTGTCTCAGCAGGATCTGCCTCTTTATGTAGCCCAGTGGTCTATAAACAAGCTGTAGAGACAGAAGAGGGACACAGAGCTGTGTGTGTGTGTGTGCATGTGTGTGTGTGTGGACGTGAGACAGCGAGTCCTGCCAGCATGTTACTGTACACGTCTGTTACAATCAAAGAAACGTGACAATGAAGGATCCTGACAAACAGCTAGCTTATATGTTGCCGTCTTAGCAGCATTACCTGGCAGTAACAGGTGAGCAGACAGCGGGAGGACGACAAGAGGTCTGGGTGAGAAACTGGGGCCTTGTAGTGACTTTGCAGAGTGACAGAGGCCTGATGACACTCAGCCCCAGTGGCACAGACTGGGGTAATAAATCATGGGCAGTGGCAGTCAGATAAACGGTGCTCTGAAGCTGATTGGGAGGAGAAACTATTGTGACGAGTGCGTGATGGTGAGGAGGCGCCGCCGACCTGTGTGAATAAGGGTCAGCACTCCGCAGAGGCAGACCCAAACAGCTCCCCACGTCTTAATTTACCCTGAAAAGCCATTACAGCCACTCGGCCTTCTTCTTCCCGACCCTCCCCTCCTCTGTCCTCCTCCTCTCGCTCGCAGAGGAGCAGTCGCTCTCCAGGACCTCGATGGCCCTCGAGCACAAACTCTGAAATGAGCTCTCCTATCTGGAGGCAGACGCTGCTGCAGACAGAGGAGCCGGCGTCTCGCAGAGCGTTGGCCCCTCTGCTGGTCATTCAGGTACTTCTGGACTGATTCAAGCTGCTCAAAGACATTATTCATATTTCTGTCAAGAGCTGCTTGTGTTGGCCAGAAACTCACTTAAAGTGTTAAAGGCTCAGTTCTCGTAAATGTGAAATATAAGAGTTTTAAAATACTGTGTAGTTGTTTTCATTTTAATCAGTGTGGTGGAATATAATATAGTACATTTCCTCAAGTAAGTACAAATTTGAAGTACTTTCCATTTCATGCTGCCTTATTCTTCTACTCAAATGCATATTAGAGGGAAATATTGTACTGTTACTTCATATTTACTTCACACGTATATATGACATATGATGAGGTTATAAAATTTAATGTATTATTATAGCTACTACCTCAACCACCTACAACAGAATACTGCAATACCAAGAAGTGCACAGTAACAGCAACAGTAACAATAATCCAGAAATTGCATTATGCATTGTGAGTACTTCTATGTGAGTTTTGCTAATAATGCATTTATAATTCAGTGAAATATTCATTGCAGGATGATAACCTGTAATGAGGTATTTTTGTGGTATTGCTACTTTTATTAAGAAGAAAGAATCTAAATACAACATTGGTCACTATAAGGAGCATTTTTTCTACATGTGTGTCTTTATTACTTTTATGCATTTTTCTAACTATTGTAAGCTATACTACACATATATAATCCTCCTTGTTAATATCAGCTAGTGAAGCTTATATCAGGCTACTTTATCTAAATCTGCTGTGGTTCTAAAGTGAAGAACAAAGAAATGTTTACTTTAGATGCAATAATTACAAGTCGGGCTTTAAGCCTTTTTTTATTTTAAGAATTACTTACATTTATGATAAATGCTTTAAATAAATGAGTCTGTCATTAGGCTGCACTGTTTTAAATGAATCAAATAAGACAACACAGCTACTCTCAGATTAAATTGTAAGGGAGCTTTGCATTTTAACTTCAGATGGTTGTAACCATGATGTGGGGATGATGCACTTGTTTGCTTTCCGTCTCGATGGCCATCATAATCAGTGATAGTGAATTCTCTGCAGGTTTTCACGGCTCCTCCAGACTCAGGTTAAATAAGGATAAATTATATTTTTATGACACTCCTAAAGTTGATTTTCATATTTTTGATTGCTCGGTTGAGAAATCCTAATTTAAAAGCATATCTTCACTAAAACAGTGTCTGCAAAGAAAATTAAATCCTTGTTTTGTGAGAACAGCACGTGTTGCTGTTTGCAATTTGGAGCTGAGTCCTTTCTGTTAAATAATTTGTCTGCCTTTAACTAAAATAGGTTGAAGTAAGGCTCCGCTGGCACAGGAATTATAAGGTAACCTTTATGAGTCACAGCATTCACCGGAGCCAGCACAAACACTGGTGTTGGACTAAGTGTGCTGTTGTGCTACTTGGCAGAGTTAATAACTACTCTTTCAAAGAGGAAAAACAGTCATCCCTCTTGATCACTAAAAGTGCTATTCAGAACTACTAAATTGCTCCTAAACTTCACTTCTTATTTTCATTTTGAAAAAAAGGGGACATTTTCCACTAGAAGAATCTCTATTAGTCTCAAGTTCGAGCCACCTGATATAAAATGTGAGAGGTGGTGATGATGGTATCGTCAGAATTGTGTAAAGCGCTGTTTGCTTTAAAAACCTTTTGTGTCACTATATGATAATCCATACAGTCATGGTGCTGTGTAATCCGCTCAGTGCTGACAAAGGCAGGAGGAAAGTGCTGCTTTCAGAGCCAAATGGTGAAACAGGTCACAAACGACGAAATTAGTGTTTGTCTGGGTTTATTATTTAAACTATAATTTTTTTTTAGTATTCACTATTCTGCATATATTTTTTTTTTAATTTGACCACAACCATGACACAATTAAAACTAAAAGGATGCAGTGTTTTAGTGGATGCATGGATTACAGCCTTTTCAGTAGGAAGCATCCACAAGTCCAGTCCAGATCACACAGACAGTCATTCAGCCCGTCGCTGTTTTATAACAATATGGTGACTAAAGCTTGTACAGAAGCACTGTGCAGAGGAGGAGCTGCATTGTTTGCAGTGGCTCATCTAAGCGGCACCCTGGCGACTCTCTCCCCTGAGTGACGCCTGTCAGTGACACTCTATCAGCTGCCTACATGCCACCAACACCCCCTCTGCTTCATCCCTCTTTTTGTGCTTTCTCTCTGTTTCCGCGTGTACTATCTTGCCTCCTCTCCTCTCTTAGGATTCTCTCCTTTCCTGCTCTCTCCCTGACTCTCCTGCCCTCTGTCTCTTTTTCTTTCCATGTCTACACATCCCTCTCCCTCCTCATGTCTTTATTCCAGCTGGCTCGCTCTAAAACTCTCCTCCTCCCATATCCTCCTCTCTCCACCTCACTCCTTATCCCAGCTTTTCCTTCCTATTCCCCGTCTCATGATTAGATAGCGTTGGTGTTTGTGCACCGGCTCCCGGTGGACAATCGCGCAGTGAGGGTGGACGAGGGGGGGATGCAAGGGTTCCATTTTCTATTAGAACAAAACATGCCTGTGGGGCCGGCAGGCATCAACTGGAAATGCAATCTGGGCCTTTGAGCTGACACCCAGGGTGGGGTAGAGGTGTGGTGTAGGGGAACAGGGGCCGCTGTTGTGTGGTGGGACTCCACAGTGAATGTTATCATTCTCGGGAGATCCCGGGCTGCTTCCCCGGGCCCTCGCCCTCCTTCAGACTTGGACACCTCGGGGAAAACCGGTCCCAGTGGCCCGCGATGAGGAGGGCTAATTCTGAGCACGACGCCCTCAACCTCTCCCCTTCATCACAGCAGTATTGTAAAGCACTTATTGATCGAGGACAACTATTTCTTTAAAAATGCTCCATTTATATTTCTATGCTATCAGATAGGAGTGTCATTCTGCACAGCACAGGAGATAAGTGAGAGGAAATGCGTAGGAAGAGGAAAGAGAAGGACAGACGATGGGAACATATAGGTGGTTGGTCTCGGCAGGGCTGGTGTGAATGCAGATTGGGAGTTCCTGGACATGCATAATTCACCACAGGGGAGATAGGAGAGGAGGTGGGTAGGAAGAAAGGGAATAGAAGGGTGGGTGAGTGAGAGAGAGAGAGAGAGGGAGGGAGGGAGGGAGGGAGGGAAAGGGGGAGGAAGGAGAAAGAGGAAAATGAGCAGTGCGTCTCAGGCAGCG
This sequence comes from Centropyge bicolor, assembly GCA_037975185.1. NCBI lineage: Eukaryota > Metazoa > Chordata > Actinopteri > Pomacanthidae > Centropyge > Centropyge bicolor. The sequence continues at coordinate 6,374 of JBBMOC010000959.1, read as the reverse complement.
TCAGCGTCTACAGTGAGGAGGTAATTAGGGAGCTGTCACTTGTTCCTGTCAGGCACCACTCCCGTTGAAACATCGAGTGTGTGTGTGTGTGTGCGTTAGGTTGTTCTTGTGGGGGACGGCTGAGCTTGTGTACAACTGTGTGTGTGCGCGTGTATGTTTGTGAATGCATGCAGGGTTGCATGTGTATATAAATTGTGTGGAAGAGAGCGGGGAGGGTGCGGCGCGAGCGGAATTCAAATGAGACAGAAACACCAGAAGAAAAACAGAATAAAGTAACAGACTCACTGCGAGGGAATTGTAATAATGGTGGATAAATATGACTCAGAAGTACACAGCTCAAAGTATTAGAAGAGAGGAGATGGAGAGAAAAAACTATCACTTCAGGTATTTGGACAGGGACAAGGATGGAGACAGATAACGATGGATTCAATTTGATAAATGATATTTGTGGCAGCAAAAGAATGGCAACACACACATGCATGTGCCAAGTCGGGATAAAGCCTCAGTGCAAAGTGATTTGTTGTGGTAAACATATTCATATGTATGCATTATTGACACAAGACTCACATATACAGACTGAGCAGCCAGTGTGTGTACTGTCACGCCTCTGCATGCTGATTGTAATCTTAAGTCAGAATAACAATACACTAATGTTTAAACAGCCTAGTTGTCATATCAATATAGGCAATGAGAACATGTTTGACAGATCCTTAAGGTGGAACATGCAGTAGGTACATAAATACAGACGTATGTGACACTCACACACACACATGCACAGTCAGTCAGGGATTGTGATGCATGGGTATTTAAAGTTGTGAATGCCTTTATAATCTGCAGCCCCTCAGGAGACAGTAGCTCGCCATATGAGCGAATCAGTGTGGGCCTGTCGGTGGAGTTTTCACTGTGACACCGGCCCTCATACCACTCACTGGGTGTTCCAATTAAAACCCACCCCTGCCAGGAGAGCAACAGCTCTCCAACAATACTCAGCTCCACCACACTCACACGTACATGTGCGCCACGCGTGTGCACACTTACGCACACCGCTGACAGACCACAAACACAGTCGGGCTGATGATGATGGATGGTGTGCATAACCTGGCTGGTGATATAGACTTTGGCTAAACAGCTCAGGCCTTCCCCGGGGGTTTGTCCTCAGGCAGGTGGCGCGCTTCTTCCACACAGGTGGTTTAGCAGTGATGTGGAGGATAATTATCTCACAAGGAAATTTCCACAATCTAAGATTTGAAGACTTTGAACGCTGCACGATAATGTGTTAACGAAAAGCAGCATTAAACTGTCAAAGTTCAGCTGAACTGTTGCTGCACTGATCTTTTTTTTATGCCGATAAATACTGCTGATTATTACATGAGGTTACTAATTGGCAAGTTGGAGGACACAGAGAAAACAAGCCGATGAGACAAAACAAAAACATGAGCACAGGCTCTTTCCATAGGGCACTTGGAGATGAGCATAATAACCAAGATAACAATTTGTAAGAACTTTCATGCATTGGTTTTCTGACTCGCCAATTGAGTGTAAACAAGACATATTGTGCAGCAATGTCACAGAGTGAGATGAGCCATTTTCCCTGGGCTGGCCCATAAAAGACTCATTAAGGCACTTCAGACGTATTTGCACTGCAAGGGGCTGCCATTAAACACATCACAAGGCCTAATAAATGCATTATTTAAAAGCTGTGCTCCAATTACTAATTGATTAGAGTCGAGCGCCTCATCAATAACGCAGAAGCGGCCCCTTCAAATCAAAATACACATGATTTATACATGAAAGGCTTTAAAAGGGATAAGTTCTCTGCTAATCAGTCATAAATGTTTTAAACACCCAAATTTTTACTCATGATTTGAAAAAAAAATTGAAGGCCTGTCAAAGCTGTGTGTGTGTGTCTGGGTGGGTGGGTGTGTGGATGGATTGGGGGAACTGTTTAGAGTTTGAAATGAGCACTACAAACAGAGAAACACACATCTCTCCCACTGGGAATCAGTATCAATGAGGCAGAAACATAGCATGAAGTAAGCCTTCAGTCAAACACAGAGTTTATAGTAGGCAGATTTTATTTCTCAAATAAGTAAAATGACTATAATTTGCTTTACATTCCAGCTATATTAAAACAATTGTCCCTATAGGCAGAGTTGTCTTTGAATGCAATAGCTCCATTAACACACTAATGCAATATTAATTACATTGTTATACAATTAAAATGTGTGCTTAAATATGTCACGTACAATTGAATTGAATAATTCAGTAAAAGACTCAGTGACATTTAACAACATATATAAGTCGCCAGACCAACAGTAAAATATGGCTTTAAAAGAATTATCTTTGAGGTATTAATATACAAAACAAGCATGCAGACAAAGAATAATCTGCAGTTCTTGATGATTCACTCTGGGAGGTCTCACATAATAATGAGAATACTGATCATCCCCTCAAAGTATGAAACATGAAATGAACAACCAAAGCTAACTGCTAATAAAAAATGCAACAAACATATATATATTTTTTGTGCTTTCCGAAGACGCACTGCCGTATATTCCTTCAGACATTTGAGCCCCTGTGCATCCCGCTCGTTCCACGGGTGATAATAGCGTGGTAGCGTACCAGGAGGAAAGCAAAAGAGTGCGAGGAGTAGTATAATGAAAAACAAAGGAATAATCAAAGGCCTGAGCCCCAGATGATATGGACCCAGAGGAGAGCCCAGAAACTGAGAGAAAACCCTCACCACAGAAATCAAACAGAATAGAATGTAAAGAGAGATTATCATGATTATGTCATCCGTGTAATTCTTGCGTGCATCCTGCTCTCCTGCCGCTGAATGTTCGACCCTGAAATATTTATAGTCGGCATTGATTTCAAATGTTATGATACCTCAGCAAGTTAAATTATGCAGCAAACCACTTCAAGTCAAGTTTATTTGTATGGACCATTATCACACACAATGTGCCAACGGGCTTAACAGGCTGACACAGGCCAAAGTCTCTGAGGGGCCAGAACTCACCAAACAGACCTTAAAGGATCAGCCTGCTTATATTCTATGATTTTCTTGTTGTCAAAAAACCAGTGAAAAGACCAAAAGCAACAATGAATAGATCCCTCTAACCAATATCGCCTGTGTAGCCAAAGGCTGATACTGCTAATTCATCTGGGACACACACCTCCACTGTTCCAGAAACTATTGAAATGGCTAAATAAATGGGCCACATCATTGCACTGGGTGACATTTTACTTTGAGTCAGTCCCACATATACTGACCATGAACACTCACTAATGAACCAAATCTGTGCATGAAAATAAAAACAAATGCAATATTTATGTGTGTTGGAGCAACCTTTGCAAAGAAAAAAACACTACAATTCACATCTGCTTCAGCTAATTAGCTTGCTTTTCTTAAAAAAAACAAACAAACTAAAGTGTAGATTTGTGACCAGTTTTAAACATTTATGTCTTCAGCAGGAACAAAGGGGCTCGAGGCTGACTGTCACAGACTAATGGGAGAGTCAGAAAATATTGAGAGACAAGCTAATGCTTTTTTTTTCTTTATGGGATTTGTTGACCAAAAAGAAAATAGTGTCCTTAAAGAAGTTCTCTGTTGAGTGAAAGCTTCAGGTCAGAGTACACGTATAACTTTAAAAAATTGCTTTGAATTTTTTGTGTGGAGAAAAAGTTTGCTTGTGTTCAGTGTCAAAAAATATGAGACATATTTTTACAAATTACACTGGTATTAACATTTATAAAGTAATAACCTCAATTCCCAATAGGTTGGGACAATGTGTAAAACCTTAATACAACAGAATGTGATAATTTGGTAATTCTTTTTGACAGATACTCAATTTAAAACAGTACAAAGACATTATGTTTGATGTTTCACTTCAACAACAGCAAACGGATTCTGAATTTTATGGCAGCAACACGTTTCAAACAAGTTGGGACAGGAGCAACAAAAGACTGTGAAAGTTGTGGACTGATCCAAAAACGACTGTTTGGATCATTCCGCAGGTAAACAGGTTCATTGGTGATAGGATCGTGATTGGGTATGAAAGGTTCATCCTGGAGCAACATGGACAGAGGTTCAACACTTTGTGAACACATGATTGGATAAAGGAGATTGATAGATGGACTCAGGAGCAGTTTGTAAAACTGTTGTCGGTTAGTTTTATTTATGTTTTACAGAGTCCAAACCTTTTTTTGGAATCAGGGTCATGCAACATGGATTCCGCTCTGCACCTTTTACATGTACCAACACAGGGAGTTACAGCTCCAGACTGTAACACACAGGCTTCACAGCCACCAGCTATCTGCTGCTTAGCAAAGCATCCCAATGAAATAGGTTATGGCGGGCCGTCCTGTTCACTGAGTTGACAGGCTGGAAGGAGGAAGAGGAAGTGGGAGGGGGAAGATGAAGAGGAGACAGGGGGCTCACAGCGCCTGAACCTTCGGGGGGTCAACAGAATGTGTACTTTAGTGGTCAGAGCATTCAGATGTGAATGTCTCCGTATCAACCGACCTGAATGCATAAGACCAGTCAAATCTATCTCACCTTCTGAACAAGCTTTACATCAAGCTGCACCTGTCAGTCTTGGGTGCATTCAGACCAAGACGAGGCAGACAGCTCAGTTCCTCGGGGTAGGTGTCATCACTGATCAAACAAACTGCTTATGAGCACGAGCACTGGCTTTGCTGAATCATAAGGTACCGTTCCATACTAAAGAAGGACAGTTTAGATTTTACACCATTAAGTGAATTCCTACGAGTCGGCTAATGAGGCTGATCACCACTGTGTGTGTTTACTGTGAGGCTGATAACAACTGTATGGTGAGCACATTCAGCATTGACGATAATGGGTCTGCTGTGGTATCTGCGACCGAACCAGTCAGGACGGTATTGAAGATATGGCAATTAAAGGCCAGGATGTAGGAGAAGATGGAGGAAAAGAAGAGGATGAGTGTGATTATGTGGATGATGCTGATGTTGAGGAAGAGGAGGAGATGAAGGCAAGAGAACGTATCTGCTCTGGAGACTCAGTTGCCGCCCGTTCTTGTAGTTGTCTAGCTGAGCGCGCCGTGCCACGGGGGGTTGTCACTTTCCAATGAAGAGACAGGTCCATGCCTACGATGGAATCTCCCAGCAGCCACTGCTGCGCCCCATGGAAGCTCATGCTAATCACCGGCGCTGGTGTTGCCCCCCCCACTGTCAGCTCACTGAGCTGGCTCCACATCACTGGGGAGCTCCACACACACACACACGCACACACACACACACACACACACACACACACACAGTACCATACTCTGAGAGCAAGCACAGCACAGGGACACACACGAGGAAGAGGATGGATGGAGGATGATCCTGTCGAGTTAAGATGCACACACTCACAAGTGTACATGTCCTGTGTGTGTTGTGCGTGTGTAAGTGTGAGTGTATGTGTGTGTGCATCCCTCGCCGTATGCAGACTCATGTGCACCCACACACGCACACACATTTCATGATGAAACTAATGTGTGATAGTACTTTAAATATAGGCATATCGTTTATCTGCTAATGAGTAGAGGGAGATGAGCCTGTTGAATATGGTAATTTGCTGCCGTATTAGCCTTCAGAGGATAGCTTAGAAAAAGTGAGCATGTGTGAAAATGTGTGTGTGTGTGTGCTGTAGGTACATTTGTATTTACTCTAGACAGTGTAGCTGTGTGTGTAGCTCCATACTTGGACCCCTTGTCCTCCTCTGGAACGGTAACTGCCGGCTCACTATCTGCTATCTGCCTCTGTTTGCTTATTGAGGACGAGACACGGTGCTCGTGAATGTGTCGGACATCCCGGGATGTTTGCGTTGCCATGTTTGTTTGTGTAGTTTTTTAATGTTTATTTGCTTTCACATCACCTTGCATGCGTGAGCTTTAATGTGAGATCCTGGCCCTGCTCCAACAAGTCTTTTTTTTTTTACTCAGCGCAGTTTTCTGTGAGCTTTTATTGAGCCGGAGCAGGTGACAGTTTTATGAATTGTAACTCTCTGTCGTCAGCCACAGCAGCGGAACAATAATTTTTTGTTTGCTTGCTCATCAGCTAAGGGGTACGGGTTAAACACTGGTGGGCTATTGAAAAGATGCATTAGCTTTTACAGGGATTGTTAACGATCCATCGCACATTTCTACAACACTGTTAATTCTCATAATAAATATTAGTTTTTCACACTTGCATTCAAACTGTCATTTCTCAAACAGGGTTGTTTTTAAAATCTTGAGATGGCACCAAGCAATCTGACAAGCAAGTGCACTGACTGTAGACACCGTAAACATTTTTTTCTTTGCAAAGGACCTTGTGCAGAGGCTGCACAACCACAACCACAACCACAACCC
>JBBMOC010000958.1:10000-16138 GCA_037975185.1 Centropyge bicolor | reverse complement strand
TTCATCCACTTTTCTCTCCATTATTTCTTCAAAGTGAAAAATGACCACAATTAGCGGGCTCCCCTGTTCTGTTCTCTTTTTCTTTTTTCTTTTTTGTATTTTGTATTTTAGTGATGTTAAAAACATTGTAAAAGCAGCAAAGTTGCAGATAATGTAAACAAATTATGCTTTGGAATTGTAATAATTTGCTTTTCAATTAAAATAAAAAGAAAATTTCAAAAAAAAATAAAAAGTCTGAACTAGCATGCCAGGTAGAATCTCATTTTATAATAGTAATTATTGCAGAAAGCGGATGAAACAGTGACGCCGGCGCTCATGTGAAACCACAGTCTGATCTCTCACTAACCTTGGAGGCATCCATAGCAAACAGGTGTTTCTCTGTAGGTTTGTCTTTGCTCGTGTTGGTACTGATGCTCTGTCCCACAACCAGCATGAAGTCCTGTTTGCAGCCTCCGAACGTCATCAGATTCTTGTAGGGGTGGGACACCAGCGGTTTCTGAACACACACATGTTTGTTTGTTGTGACAGTGATTCTGTTCTGATTCTGAAGATAGACCAAAAATGTGGATACAAAATTCATGTGGAGCTTTGAGATCTACATGTCCACAAGTCACATATTACTATCCCCCATGTATTCATGTTGACATCGCCATATGCAGCCTGATTTAATATGATGTTGCTTTTGTTTGGTTTCACTGCTCTTGTTGCCGTAAATTGCACCTGTGGGATAAAGTTTTTGAATTGAATTGAACACTGTATTATTATTTCATCTCTATTGTTTTGTATGAAACTCTTTTATGCTTCACAAAGTTGCATAACTTACAAATATGTCCTCTATTTTCTGTAAACTTCAGCAGGGATAGAGGGAGGAAAACATGTCTGAACAGTTGCAGCGAGGTACAGAGACACTCACCACAGAGTTGTGCTCCAGAACACTGATACCATCTTCATGCACTGCCAGCCAAACTCGCACACCCTGCTCTGGAGAGGGAGTGATGGACTGAGCACAGAGAGAGAGAAAGAAGAGGTGAGATCAATTTAAAATCAATTTTCATATTATACTACAGTTTCATATGCTGAGTCAATTCAATACAGTATACAGTATGCTATGTAAACATAACACAGCGTCTCACTGAACTGAACAGGAAGTGGACACACTGAGTGTTTTGGATGGAGTTTATTAAAAATATGAAAGAAAAATATAAAGAAATATAACTATTTAAACATTAACGATGGTGATTTCAAGACTGTTTCCCAGCGTTTCATCACGAGTACAACAATCACTGCAATTCAATCATCCTGCAGCCTGCTCTGTGTACACACCACACAGCTGTGACATCACTGCCGACGCTGTCACTATCAGTGACAGAGCAAATGGAAACCCCCTGTACAGGAACAGTACAGTCAGTTTTTGTTGATCCTGTGTCATTAAGATATTGTGTTTGTGTTTCTTTTCTGTATAATGAGATAAAGTGACCTGGTTCAGTTGGCCTTTATTTGTTCAACATCATGTCATATTTTCAATGTGAGAGCAAATAACATTGTTTATATGTGTGTCTGTATGTGTTACACATATTACAGAATTAACAATAAAGCTACCTTGAACCTTGAACCTTGATATCTAGACTGCTAATAAGATAATATAATTTACAAAAGATTACAGTTCACTTACCTCTGCTTCAAATAATTTGGCTCCAAAGAAAGGCCACTTCCTGGCAACAGTCAGGTAGATCCTGACACACTCCGATGAACTTCGGCCCCTGAGGGACGCCCAGCGGGCTGAGAGACGCTGCAGCAGTTGTCTTAGAGGGGGGAGGGGGAGGGGGAGGGGACCATCCATTCATCAAAGTCATTTGATTACCACAATCGATCAGTACAACAGTATTCATTTGGAAAGAGTGGCAATATCTATAACAGCTTAACAACTTAAAAGCTACACACACACACGAGAGTAGAGAATGTTTATAGAGTGAACCATAGGCAGTTCTCAGGGTGTTGTGGTACCTGAGCTGCTCCTCAGACGAGGTCCTGCGGTAATGTTTGGGATAGAACCTGTCCAGAACCTGTTTCAGGGTTTGGTTGGACTTGGTCTGGGCCGATCCCGGAGCAGAGAAAGGACGCTCAAAATCCCCATACTCCACCTGAACACATACACAGAAGTGTTACATTGTGCTGGTTTTTAGGATCTGGTTTAGGGTCTGGACCAAACAACCATACAGTCTATCCAAGAGTTCTTTCATCTTCTTTGATTAAAGCCAGCACATATTTAAAAGAGAAATAAAAAATGACCTGGGCCAGCAGGGCAGCCATCTCCAGAGCCAGTTCCTTGTTGACGGGGAAGTGTCCGGCTACGATGGCCTCATTGGTCTGATAAGCCAGGAGCAGCCTCTCCCTCTCTGACTCTCCCCTGACCTGGAGGGAGAAGTACAGCCTGGGGACGGACAGGTAGAGACAGAGAAAGTAAAAGTATAACAGAGGTAAATACAAGGAGAGAATTATGACGGGAAACTGAACATTACCCACAATGCAACTTGATCATTGACAGGTGCGGTAAGCTAGTAGCCCCTAATGGAACCTCAAGCCTCTGGCCTCATGTCTAAATGATGCCCCAAATGAGTCTGACTCAACTGACATCACTCGAGGACTTGACCTTGGCCTGAATCAGCGTGTTCACATGGCATGAGCCTATATGACTGTTCATGTAGTGTGATTTGCTACCACAGGGCTGGCTGCCTCCTTCTCCTTCTCTACCTGTTCTTGTAGGTGAGACGGACAGTCCTGGTGTTTTCGGACTTGCCCGTGTGCTGCTCCTTCGAGGCTTGCTCCCACTTGGAGATGATGTCACAGATCTGCACATGGTTAGAAGAGGACAGGTTTGTGTTAAGTGTTAAGAAATATTTCCTTATCTTAAAATCATCACATGAATAAAAGATGCACCTTGATGCCTCCTTGCAGACAGTGCTCCAGCTCTCGCCCAGTGGGGTCATCAGTGTACAAGCTGAAACCAGAAAGCCCCGTTTTCCTTATGCCCGTGTCCTGGTTGAGGCGACACTGGAACTCGTCCACTGTGGTCGACGCATCAAAGCTCACCACCTGTGGACATGAAGCTCTGGTGTAAGTTCAGGCAGGAAGACAACAGCTTTCCTGGTCACAGGTCATTTCTCATCTCTCCGTCAGTGGAAATCAGCTGTTCCATCAGCTGATCTCTACCGTCCAATAGCACGGTGTCACACTCTCATCACTAGCCAATCATCTCTCTCCTTTTAAAGTACGATACTCTGCCATCAATTCAATACGTTTACAGCAAGTTTAAGGTCTGTTAAAAAAAAAAAATCAATCATAATTACAGCCCTCATGTGCCAGGCCATATCAACCTCTTTGCAGTCGGGTTCTACATCAGAAAAGGTTTAGCTATTCCACCATTAAGCTATGATTTTGGCTGCAAAATGTTTGCTGTGTTCCATTGTTGAATGAGCCACCAAAACCTGTCTCAATCAGTACTGTTTGCACCTTCATTTGCCACTGTTCAGATGTCCACCACTTCAAGCCACAGTACATACGAGGTCTTGTTGCCAGTATCCAGCTCAGCATGTTCTGATCCATCTTTCCCAGCCTATTTCCAACCAGCCTTCAAACTACTTTTCCTATTACACTTTCCATGTGTATAAATTCTCTCAGTATCGAGACAAGATTGTTGTTTTTTTATTTCTGCCTATGTCAACTCTCTTTTGGATTTTATGGGTCTATGAGAGAAGATATTCCTTTATTCGTCCCACAATGGGATTTTACTGCTCCTTCAAATTCATTCAATCCAGTTAAAGACGTTTTCTTTTCAGATCTACTTTCCACCTGACTCCTTTAGCCTGTTCTTGAAACACTCCAAGCAGGAAACCTTCCAGGATCATTCTAGCTCGTTTAAGATCTTTAGAAAACCTGACAGCACATGGTGAACTATTGCAATTTACTGGTTGCCTCACTTGCCTCACAGACTGTGTTACTAATCATTAGTTTAATTCCAGATCACAAAGTCTTGTGCTCACTGGTTGTGTTAATGCCTTTTTAATGATGTGTCATCATTTAAACACGTGCAGAAACCTATCATTTTAATTTGCTCTGTTGTAAGTGTTTGTCCTTCGTCTGGCTTTTGTCTCACAAGGGATAGCATCGGCTACGGATGAAAAAAACAGCAAAACCATAGCGTTGGTTATGAGTTGTTTTTTTTTTGTTTTTTTTAAAAAGCAACATACATGCACTGTAATGTAGAGACACATCTCCAACATACTGATACATGTCATCTCATTGTGTAAGAGGAAGTGGCACTGTGGTGCAGTGACAATGAACCATGTTCATTTTTTGCAGATATTTACATAAATAATAATAAATATAAATAAACATGTATATACAATAATTGTATATAAATGACTTTAGATAAATCAAACTTGATGATGGTGCTAGAAGAAGAGTTTAGGGATCAACAAAGTCACTAGGATTCACCCTTAGAGGACCATGAATGACTGCCAGCTTTCACGGCAATTCATCCACTATTTGTTGAGATATTTCAGTGCATACCCTCGTGATGGACCAACCAACAGACTATCATTACCACTGAAAGGTCCACGGTGCCATGAGTCCATCAGAGGGACTGACATTGTAATAAACATTATGATAATAATGCACATGCTTCCTTTTCTCAATTTTTCCTTCCTTTCCAAAATTGGCTATTACAGAATATACAGAACACTATTTTCTTTATGATTCTATTTATAGATTTATATAGCTTATATAGGTCCACAGCTGAAGCTAGGTATCTAGGCTATGGTGTCTTCACTTCCTGCGAGCATTAGCAGAGAGAGACAGGGAGCAGGGTGTAACAAAAACAAACGCCCCCGCCCGCAGGAGAAACCCTGACTCAGAGCGTACAGGTAGATGGGAGGTGGAGCAGTGAAGCATGTGACCATGTGTAAGACAGTATAATCTGTGTGTGACCTGATGCTACGACCTGAGAGTGTATCAGCAAATCTCAAACTGTTAGCATGAGCACACTTTGAGGGCTTGCGTGTTATTACCTGATAGGTGTTATTGAGGAAGTGAACGGGCACGCTGAAAGGCAGGGAGTGATGATAGGGATTCCTCAGCAGGATGGACAGGATCTCCATACGGGACGGCCTGGCCTGCCTCTCGCCCTTCTGCTGGGTGCGCTCCAGAGAACGCTGGCAGTAAATGGCGTACTTACCCACCTCCGTCCTGACAACAGCAGGGAGACAGTGGCTTATAAGTCATATGAGCATCATGCACAATTACAGATGGTAACTGAAATTCACTCAGACAGTGTGCTTCAACAGTCAAAGCAACTTGAATTTCAAAAACAAATGATGAAAATAAATGTCTCTATGGTCACTAAATGATCATGTTAATCAAGTTAGTGACCTCCATACAACTATGTTTATCCTAATATATTTGTGGACAATATTGTTTATGCTCCAGTGAGGCGGGAGACTGTGCAGACTGTTGATGCATTCAACAGATGGAAGCAGCAGAAGCAGAGATCCAGATTTTTACTTCCCAGTATGGGTCAAGCACCTAAAACACTGGATCCTACTTTTGACATTTTACTCCTTGATAGCATCTTTGTAACGTCCCTGACTGGTAAACACCTGCCTCAGCCTATTTTCTCAGTCTTGACAAATTCACGCCTCCTGATGAGTAAACTAAACATTCTGTGTGTAATCGATGGAGCGACCCTTCACTGAAGTTACATTTCTGTTAGAACAACTCTCACTGCATCAGGACATAATGAACTATATTTGCCAGAATATTAAATGAGTTCAAGTCGATTAATTCCTCAGAATGTCCCTGGAGAGAAGTAATGGAAAGAGCTGCACATAAAGAAACTGTGACAGGTGCTGTAGTTTGCATTATGTTTTGTTTGAGGCAGAAACAACGAGTTTACAAGAGAAATGAGTTCAGGATGAGCTACTGAACGAACTGTAAAAGGCTGAAACGTGGGTCTATGATGATTCTGTCTCAGACTGATCTGAGTCATTGGGCCCAAAACAAAAGCAGTGAGAAGTTTATTTTACAGCCGAAACAATCAGTTAATAAATCAATTAGTCATTTTTCAAGCAACACCTGAACTTT
>JBBMOC010000958.1:0-5000 GCA_037975185.1 Centropyge bicolor | reverse complement strand
TACCGCTAATGGTAACGGTATAGTGCATTAAGGTAATATAATATATAATATAAAAATAATATAATACAATACTATAATATAAAATAATACACTATAGCATATAGTAGATGTATAATATAATATAGCATATACAGTGTATAACATACATGTACAATATAATAATATAGTAATGTAATGTTATATGTCTCTCACTCTACTACATATAATAATAATAGTAGTAATATACTACTACTACTACTAATAGTAATATGTGGTATAGTAATAATATATTATACTGCCCTGTGCTATGTAACATCAAGATGAACAACAGCAGTGACAGAAATAATGGTAGTATTAGTAATAATAATAATAGCCATAATAATAATATTAATTATTATGTAATCTACACATGAGAGATTCTGGTGTGTTGCAGGTAAGGTGATTAACGGACCAGTCGCTCTAATGAATGCAGGGCTGTGCACAGTGACTCACACTCTTGCCATTGTCGCTGGCAGCAGAGCAGGTCTTGGGCAGTTTCTGCTCTGGTTCGGAGCACTCTGTGTCAGTGGAGTAGGCGTCAGGAGGGATGGCATAGTCGCTCTCTGATGTCATTGAAGACATGGACACAGCTAGAGGAGAAGAAAACATATAGTTGACGATGTATTATCTGGTCATAAACATCTATAGGTTTTGTAGAACAGCACAGTACATGTTTCATTTAGATTGTGTAAGATGCATAAAAGTATTCAGTAAAAGTACAAAAACTATTAGCTATACTTTTACATGAACACACCTAAAATATCCTTTAACCTCTTGAGCCCGAAGCTATTTTTCAGGCCTCTGCTTGAAAATTACATACCCATAATAAAATGAGTGTATCTCTGCAACCACAAGGTCTATTCGAATAATTCTTGTGTCATAATAAAGGGAACACTTGTAAGTTTTGTTCAGATGTGTAAATATCAGTATGTAAAAAAAACTAATTAAAAACAACAGCACAGATTCTGCAGAATGATATTTGTGTTCTGTAAACCATTAACCATTAAGACACCACACTATTGCATCACTAACTACAGAGTAATGAAAATAACACACACATTCAGTCACAAATTCAAGTGTAGGAAGCAGAAATGCTGCAACATGAATCACTGTATATAAGATTGAGGACACTTCATCTTCTGTACGTCAGTGTATGTGTTGTACCTCTCTTGAGAGAGCGCGGGCTGCCTGGGCTGCTGTCCTTGCGGGAGCTGGAGGAGGCGTGTGAGCTGCAGAGGGAGCCGTCCTCCTCTCCTGAACTGGACGACTCCTCGGAGCTGGACGACTCGTCGGAGAACGGACTGCTGCTCAGCAGAGTGGCCTTCTGCAAGAGGGAAGAGGGCGGCAGTCAACACAGCACTGGTTCACACTGATGATGAGCAAACTCACAGCATGAGCAAGTGAAACAGTAAAAATACATGTAATAGTGAATCGTGCAGTGTAAAGTTGCTCTTACCCCCTTCAGAGTCGTGTAAACTGGAGTCGTCATGTTTTTATAGATGAGGGATGTGTACATCACAAAGGCAGGGTAGGAGGACTGGAGGGACGGGTCTGCAGCACAGATCTCAGATCAGTTAGTTGTTCTGCTGTAGGTCTCTGTGGCTGAGACTGAGCTGGACAGTGTTGATGAATGAACTCTGTTTTTCTCTGTCTCACCTTTGCTTGCAGCATCCGTGCAGGACGTCTCTGACAGTCTGATTCCTGATTTAGCCACAGCATAGATACGACTCTCCTGTGGGGAAAAAAAACATTCCAAATTATCAGTAAATATTTAAAAAACATTGAAAAGTCTACCACTAAAAAGATATATTAAGTAATAATGCTGGAATCTTATGTCAATAGATGGTTTATTTACAGGGACATGCCCTGCACATCTTCCATGTTATATGTGCAGCAGCCAGTGTTTTCTGTTACATTTTTTCAGGACAATTTTAATATATGACAATGACTGTCTACAGCTATTTAATTTATATGTCTGTTAATGCGCACCCCAGGAATTACAAATAGGAGTCCATTGACTTGCAGGCATGTAATGAAAAGTTATTGTCTGATAGAGGCTGATGAGAATTTGATTTGTTTGCTCTTCAACTGAAAGCTCAATGCGGGCCAGCTCAGTGGTGGGGATGAAGCTGGACCCTCTGGCAACAGTGGCAGAGAAGAGGACTGTGAACAAACTGCTGGTCATCCTGGACCATGCCAGCCACCCTCTGCACACTGTCACCAGCAGCCAGAGGAGCCTGTTCAGTGAGAGGCTGCTCCTCCCCAGGTGCAGGACCAACAGACTGAGGAACTCTTTTGTCCCCCGGGCCATCAAACTGTTCAACTCCTCACTGGGGGGGACGAGGGCGACCAGATGAACAGAGGGACTATAGACTGTGCAATAAACTGGACTCTAACATGTGCAATATAACCCCACCCTGGGTAATACAACTGACTGTTAATGTGTGTGCAACACACCAAATCGTGCAATACATATTCGATATATAATTCTGGTCATCCTGCGGTTGTCATATAGCACAGTATAGTATATAATACTATATTATACCACATATTACCCTTATATATTATTATCAGCACATTACTAATATTATTATATATATATAGGAGTGTGTGTAGCATATATTACACTTCCATACTGTTATACATGTAGGTTATATACTTATATATTACTATTTTGTTATTATTATCACTATTGCTACTATTACTGTACTACTAGTAGTATTTCTGTCACTGCTGTTGTTGATATTGATGCTATATAGCACAGGGCAGTATAATATATTATTATTATACCACATATTAATATTATTATTAGTAGTAGTATATTATTACTACTATTATAATTATATGTAGTTGAGTGTAGTATATATAACATTACATTACTATATCATTATATCATACATGTACATGTATGTCATACAATGTATATGCTATAATATATTATACTACTACTATATGCTATATTGTATAATTTTATATTGTATTATTATTATAGTACTGTAGTATTGTAGTACCATATTACTAGATTATATTTACCATAATGCACTGTAGTATTAGCATTACCACTGCTGCTATTGTACCTTGTACACACTCAGGTATACACACTCAAACTTCTGTTATCTCTACTGCCTAATTTATTGTGTCTATTGTTAGATTTTTTATTTATTCTACTTTATATTCTACTTTATATTTTGTATTCTAAACAGTGCAATATAGGAGAAACGAGGGAACCTCCCAAAGGGATTAATAAAGTACTCTGTCTGTCTGCCTGTCTGCCTGTCTGTCTGTCTGTCTCAAGTTTCATGATCTAAATGCTGAATGAAATGTACTGTAGGTTCACAACTGCCATCAACAGTGTGTGTCTTGAGAGGCTCCCTCACCTGGTAAAGGATGAAATTGTACAAGAAACAAAACATTCACTTTTCATAAACCAGTATCAATCTTAGTTTAGCTCAAACACTGGATCATCTTACCCAGGAGGGCAGCCTGTGTAGAGGGGGTGTCGGAGGTTTGTTCCCAGGTGCCGAGCTGTCGCAGTCTTCTCTCTCTGGGCTGATCTCTGAACCAGGTTCAGGTGGTCCAGGTGAGGCCTGCGAGGATGTAATGGCAGCTGCAGTTTGTGGGCCGGGGAGGACCTGAGGAGGCGTGTCCCTGCCCGTCTCCATGCCGACCTCTTGCTCCCGGTCGAGGTCAGTTTCCTGCGGCCGGAGGGGGCGCAGCATGCTGAGAGCGTTACGTGTTTGTCCGTGTGCTGCCTCGCTGCTGGCTGGCGGCTGGCTCAGGTGCTTCTTGGCCAGAGCCACGTTCATCAAGCCGAACCCTGCTGGGGTCCGCAGCCGGGGCTGCTTGGGCGAGGCAGGGTTGTCCCTCAGGTCCTGGGGGGGGTTGGGTCTTTTCGGGGTGAGGGCCGGTGTGAGGATGGGGCTGGGGGTGTTGGGTTCGCTGGAGGAGGAGGAGGAGTCGAGCCTCTGTGACTGGAAGCGTTTGTTGAGCTCCTCGGAGGTGCAGTCCTCCAGCTTGGCCCTGTGCGCCTCCTCCCCCGCCTCCTTACCCAGCGTCCCATCTGATGAGCCCAGCAGGCCGAAGCCGGGCCGCTCGGCACGCTGCATGTCGTCGTCAAACAGAGAGCTGCTGTCGTCAGAGGCCGTCAGGTAGGTCTCGCTGCCGGGGCGGCTGAACTCCAGACCGCCACCTCCTCCTCCACCCTCCCCCTCTGATGCAGCGCTGGAGAGCAGGGAGGAGACGCCACGAGACGGGGGTCCACATGAGTTCTCTACCAGGCTCTCAGATGCACTGTCGTCCTCCAGAGTCTGGTCAGGTCTCTGGGCTTCACTGCTCGTCCCTGAGGAGGCTGTGTGCTTACTCTTCTCTGTAGAAACAAACACGAACATATATATAGATATCAATAATAAAAATCAACTTTAAACATGTCGTATATAGTTCTCAATTATCGCACGGAGTCTACTTTCTCTTTTTCCTATATCAGGGGTTTTCAAAGTGTGGGATAGCGAGCCTCCCTAAAGAGAACTCAAAAGCATGCCGCCCCCCTTTACCCCCCCTAATTATTATTACTATTATTACTGTTATTGTTGTCGCTTTGTATGTTCCACACAGGTTTAAAAAAGGTTTTAAACTATAAATGCTATACACATCTTTATTAAACGTCTTTAACATGTTTGTATGTTCTTAAACATATTTTTAAAACATTTTAATCATCTTTATCTCTGTGTGTGGATAAATATCTTTTTTTAAACACATTTTAACATCTGTATGTTTTTAATATTTTCAAAACACATTTTAACATCTTTATGTTTTAACATCTTTTTTTAAACACATTTTAGCATCTGTTTTTAACATATTTTAACAGAGTTTTTTAAATATCTTTTTGAATACATTCAATTTAAGGCATCTTTGTGCAATTCCTCAAATCAGATAATAAACAGATCAACGTCAGTCAGATTTTTTTTTATCATAGCGGCTTGGTC
>JBBMOC010000957.1:0-16155 GCA_037975185.1 Centropyge bicolor | reverse complement strand
TCTCTTCATCTCATCCACTTTTCCTTCCACACTTCTTCATCACCCTCAAACATGTTTCTAACCTGCATCCAGCCTTTTTCACCTCTTTGCTCTCATCCATCTTTCCTCCTCCCCCTCAGTCCACATCTTTACATCTGTCTCATCCCATGATTTTGTTTTCTCTTTGCTTCACTTCTCCCCCATTTTCTTCCCTTCCTCCCATCATTATTTTTACGTCTCTTTGGATTCGTCAGCACTTTGTGAGGAGACTCTGTTGCTTGTTGTTTTGGCCTCAGTTCACCCAGAACTATACAGCCTGAGTTTATGGTCACAATTTCACCTTTTAGGTTCGAATGCATTATTTCACTTTAAAGCACATGTTTGTTCTGTGATTTAAATTTGATTTGGGCCTGTTACTACACATGTTCCTGTTTTTATATCCATCTTCTACGGTGTTTCTGTATCATAATGGGTGCAATTAATATTTACTTTGCTTTTTAACATGTATTAGAAAAATATGACTTTGAATTAATGAAATAAATCCAAAACACACCTCAGTGATATTGGAAGATTTGAATCATCTTTCACAAAACTTTAGCGTATGTGATGATATTCCTTGTATTTTGTATAAATACTGTAAGTTATCTCACACTTTCTTGTATTATAATGGGGAAATTAGTACAAGTGTAGTTTTTACCTGATGCAGGTGATCAGAGGTACTTGAAGTAATTGAACTCACAGTTATAGCTCAGCACCGCCATCTAGTGGTAGTTTTGTCTATGTGCACATTTTAAAATCACAAATTTCAGCATCATGTTGCCGCCACAGATAAAAGTCAGTATGATTTATCCTCTGTGGACCGTGAAGGGCTTCGAAATTTAATGGCAACCCAGCTGAGATATTTCGTATTGGACCGTAACGGGGGAATAAACACTTGCCCCAAGAATAAACACTTAATGAAAGTTAAGGTAAATTAAGTTTTACGTTTGAATTTAAAGGCCTCAGATCTTATTTTGCACCTTAAGAGTGTAGCTGAATATTTTTTTAAAAAGTCAAATGAATAAAATCTCCTTTTGCTTGCTTAAACATCGTAAACAATCACAAAAACACGTTTTTTCCAGTCTAAAACGTCTCTTACCTGAAGAGGCAGCGGTTGCTTAGGAACGACTGGCTGGGTGAGGATTGGACAAACAACGCTCGGGACCGACGCTCCCATCGCCTGTGATTGGCCGCTGCCCGGCCGTTTTCGCGCCAACGCGCTGCATTGTGGGGGATGGATAGCGGAAGTCGCTCGGTCGTGGGGAAGCTGGTGCGGTTTCGATGCAAACACGGGGGGTGTCTGTTTTGGTGTTTTTGGATTTAACTCTGGGGGATTTTTAAAAACAACTTGGCCGAAAGTGTTGGCGTCAGTTTGGAGGAATGCGGGGCGAAGAGTCGTCGGATTCAGAGTCGGGCAGGATGGAGGAGAGTTCAGTCCGGAGGAGTTTGGAGACGTTGTGTCAGGAGCTGAACATGGACGAGCAGACGGCCACTGAAGCCATGGAGAACTTCACCGCCATCTGGAACACATACACACTGGAGGTAAACAAGGTCCTCTGTAAAACGGCCTTTAACCATCCAGCCTGAAGTTTAGCTCTTAACTGAAATATCCGTAACTTTCATATGACCGTAAACTCACCGCAGGACTAAACTTCAGAGCAGTTTGCGACAGAAAAACCGGGTTAAAGGGTTCAAACGAACGATCGCTTTCATCGTCTAATCCTTATTCTTTGAGCCCAACATGGTCATGGTGACTTACGATTGTTTATCTCAGACTAAGAGCCAAGACATATTCACATTTCAATGAGGAGAAACGGAGCAGAGCAAGAATTTCTTAGTAAAACCAGAATAAACTTTATTGATACAGCACGTTTCCAACAGAGCAGCAGCTTGTTGTCATTGGTCTGTGAAGTGTTGACAAAATGGCCACAGCCGCTTCCCACAGTTTACGCCTTGAAATCTCTTGTTTTGTCCAACTGACAGTGGAAAACTCCAAAGATTCAGCTAACAGTGATATAAAACCCTCACACGTGAGAAGTCTGAAGTAAAGAATGATTTTCCTTAAATTTAAGGGATAAATAACGTAAACCGTTTGTCAACTATTAAAATAGTGTCAGATTGCAACAACATGCTTTCTACAAGTGGAAAATCAAAATTAAAACCTATCGGGGCACCAGTTAACATCAGACAAGTTAAACTGACGAAGAGCGATGTAGACTGAAATGAACCAAGATAAAATAAGTTCCCATTATTGACCACAGACCACTAAACTGAAGTGTCACAGCAGCAGAACGAAGTACAACAACAGATCCATTTACAGAATAACATCACATCCAATGTACAACACTACACTACAGCTACTGTATTTCCTGTACACCTGATTATCTAATACAACCCTCTTCTGCCATAAACTCAACTTTTATGATGCCTGTAACGTTCAGTGTTTGTTGACACTGTGATGGAGGTTTTAACTGAACTTGAATTTGTTTTAAATGAACTCATAGCTGTATTTACATATGTCAGAGAAGAATTGAACATTGTAAGCTTCATGAAGACAGATGTTACAGCAGGTCTCACTCCATAAAAGTGATAAGATATAAGTATAAGTAAGTACTTTGACGTTAATCACCGACCCCCTCCCATCAGTATTAGACAGAGCGTAGATCAGATGCAGATTCTCTACTGCACCACTGATTGGTTGACTGACATGTTATGACACGACAGCCGTCTGTCTGAGACAGGTATTTGCCCAACCCTGGGCCAGTGATTACATCATCATCATTGTTATCCAATGCAGAGATCAAAGTGACTTTACAGCCGCGTCATTACGACTTTACGCGATGGTGACAGATAAGAGAGTAGTAGCAGCAGCCACATGCTGTTTGAATGGCACTCACAGTCACATTCCACTTCATTTACCCACTCTGCTGACAGCTGCTTTGGTCTGGTGTCATTCTGCAAGGTGACACTTAGCAGTTTGAATCGATATAACCATTCATTAGTCTCTGTGGTGGTGGTAGAATAAAAAGCCATTTTAAGCAAGAATTAACCAATATCTGATATTTTTTTAGATCGAGATTCTATAAATTCATCTTTAGGTCATTTCCCTGATAGCTGCTTAATTGTTTTATCTAAAAAATGTCAGAAAATGGTGAGAAATTTTAATTAAAATTCACCAGATACTGAGGTGATACATTTATGTTGATTGTTGCTTCTCCAATCAATCAAGTTTACACTTGTATATAAAACAGAGAAAAGCAAAAAAACTCACATTTAAGATGCAGCACATCTTTTTGTATTTTTCAAACATTTGATATGTCCTTGAAATAGTTGCCAATGTTTGTCATTTAATCAAATAATTGACTTATTGTTTTAACTGAAATCAAGTGACATAAAAATTGTCAATTTCAATCCACTTGCAATAAACTGTTCATTATGATCATTTGAATCAGTATGTTCTTGTAAAAAGCGATGTCAGACTGATACTGATAATGTGCTGATATGGTGGCACGTGAACCACGCCCTGCTGTGAGAGTCTGACAGATCCTATTAAGCTTTTTGTTAAGACTTTCATAGCCATCAGTCAGAGGCTGCAGAATCATGACTCACTGTACTTCTTGTGATTTTGTACATCAGCCAGACTCATTATATATTAACAGCTTCTGCAGTTAAATAGAATCTGCAAAATCCTTTTAGAATGTAGAAGTTGCTGTGGCATCCCGAGGACTGGAGGCCAAACAGAACTAGTTCAGTGTTGTAAGTTATGTGAGTTTGAAGTGATTCGGCATCTGCGGTATCTGTGAAGACTGATGATAACACATTAGGTTTGTTTAAATGTGTGGCTGTGTTCGTTCAGGGAGAGGTGGTCCACTGGTTGGCCTGTTCGCTGTATGCAGCCTGCAGGAAGGGATCCACTCCCACGGTGGGCAAAGGGTTGATGGAAGGAAACTGTGTCTCCCTCACCAGGATCCTTCGCACCTCCAAACTCAGGTGAGTCACCGTTGGCTCTGCAGTACCTGACAGAGTCAGACATAAAGCAACTGAAGATCACAATGTGGATCATATAAACAGTGAATGAATTAGCTGATAATGTGTTTTTTTTTTCTTTAACGTGACCTTGAAGGTCTTTCCATGCTGCCTTAAAGGTTTTTTGAATGTGTTTTATTTCTGGAACCAGCAGATTTAGTATCTTTCTAGTGGTAAGGTATTTCCTTTTGTATGCTGCTCCTAACTCTTCCCTCCCCGGCCCCCCAGCCTGATCCAGTTCTTCTCAAAGATGAGGAAGTGGGCTGACATGTCCAACCTCTCGCAGGACTTCAGGCTGCGCATGGAGCGCCTGGAGCGCAACTTTGAGGTTTCCACTGTGATCTTCCGCAAGTTTGAGCCCATCTTCATGGACATGTTTCAGAACCCGCAGGGAGGGGAGCCACCACGGCAGCCACGCAGCCGAAAGCACAGGCAGGAACTCACACACACACACACACACACACACTCACACACCTGGCTCGGTCTAACTGTGTGTCCTCTCTTTGGCTCTGCAGACGACTGCCCTGTCACATCAGTGATGTGTTCAAGTTCTGCTGGACTCTGTTCGTCTACACCAAAGGTACCATAAAACGAAAGTTACAAAAAGAAATGTTGGTGATGTATTTAGGGTTTTTGTTTTATTTCCTTACATTTGAGAATGTGGAATCTGGGTTATTTTAATTATAAATTATTAAAACAATTTGACAGTTATCTAATTATTTGCAGATTAATTTTCAGATTAAGTCGACTGATTAATGCAGCTGTAGTTAAGATGCAGGTTCCCTCTGTGTGACATAAGACCTTGCTGTGTCTCACTGTGTGCTTGTGTTTGTCAAGGTAACTTCCGTATGATCGGCGATGACCTGGTGAACTCGTACCACCTGCTGCTTTGCTGTCTGGACTTGGTGTTTGGCAACGCCCTGCTCTGTGCCAACAGGAAGGACCTCATCAACTCAACATTCAGAGGTGGGGCTCCAAAGTGTGTGTGTGTGTGTGTGTGCAGACTGAACAAATGGCTCATCATTTACATTAATTTTACATTTTTCCAGACATCAGCTGTAAAAAAAAAAAAAAAAGTCTCAAGTGCAGATTTTTCAAGTCAAAACATTTTCAGCTCACATAGAAATGTGTTTGCCTCATCCAGCTGCCTAAAGGGAATCTGTGTCATCTGTATATTGATGAGGAAAAATGTTGATTAATGCAGGTGTAAATGACATCCATACAGCACATCCACATTCTTAAGAAAACATGCTGCCCAGTCAACTAAATCTGCCTCTTCCTGCAAACTCAAATACGCCCAGCAAAAACTACAAGAAGTAGCAGTAACTGGCAAGTGTCTCCACACCTTATTCATTTGCATAGTGTTATCACCAGAGACTGTGCTGGCAGGAAAAAGATAACATTATTAATACCAGCTGTAACATCGCACCTAGACGGAGTGAGAGAGATGATAAAAAGGAGAGAACTAAGAATTCCTCTTTCAGTCTGTGTATACACTAGTTCCTTTGTGTGTGTGTGTGTGTGTAGGTCTGCCTGCTCTGTACCGCGCCGACAGCTACGTTTCCCCAGATGAGCCTCCTCCATGTGTGTTGGAGAGGTTATGTGAGCTGCATGATGGGCTGGTGGTGGAGGCCAAAGGCATCAAACAACACTACTTCAAACCCTACATACAGAAGCTCTTCCAGAAACAGGTAGACACGTGTGCATGTATTTATATAGTTTGATTTTCTGTATTTTTAAAGTAAATTCATTTCTTCCTTCCTCACTTTATTCCTTCCTTCAGTCCTCCCCTCATACAGTAACACACACATAGCTTAGACATTTTTATGGTTTCCAATCCAGATGTATTTGTAAGCACATTTCTTACTTTTGATCAATTTGTTGTTGTTAGCTTGTGATTGTCTTTCTCTATTTTTCCCCGATCAGATTCTTAAAGGCAATGAGGAGCATTTGACAGAACTGTTGGATCCACAGAACTTTATTGATAACAAGTAAGTGAATCAGGGATCAGAGCTCAAGGGTCACTTTCAGGGAAAAGTTACTGTCCTTAGCTTTGAACATAGTATATGTACGTAGTTTTCAGAGATATTGTAATGTTTATCTGCCTGTGTGTGTTGCGTACAGTAAAGCCATAAACAGGGAGTATGAGGAGTACGTGCTGACTGTGGGAGATTTTGATGAGCGAGTGTTTCTGGGAGCCGATGCCGACGAGGAAATCGGGACTCCGAGGAAAATCGTTCAGGAGCCGTCTGCCAACCAGACAACGAGTCAGAACCAACTGCAGCAACACGTAGAGAAGGTACACACACACACACACACACACAGACACACACACACACAGATGATCACTTTGAAATGAATATTGAAATGCTGTATAAATACATAGCACATTTCAACAGTAAGGTAATTCTAGTTGTTCTAGTAGTTCTAGAGTACTTTACATAAGACATAAAAGCATAAGGGCAAGATGACAGAAAAACAAGGTTCTATATTATAAATAGAGTAAAATAAAAAAGCAAATTAAACTAGTGTAAAACAGATTAAACAGAATAAACCTAGTGTTGTGCAATATCTCTCTGATAATATCTCTCTCTCTCTTTCTCTCTCTCTCTCTCTCTCTCTCTCTCTGTTGGTGCAGTCTGCCTCTCTCGCTCCCTCCACCCCTCTGACAGGACGAGTCTACCTGAAAGAGAAGGACCTGCTCGTCACACCAGTCTCCTCTGCGACGCAGAGTGTCAGCCGGCTGCAGAGCATGGTGGCCGGGTTGAGGACGGCCCCCAGCGACCACCTGATGCAGATCTTCAGGTCAGTTCCTCTTCCTGTCTCTGCATCTTTCATCGGTTTGTTGCAGTTGACCCGTGTGGACTGCATGGGACCTGGAATGGGCAATGTGAAGGAAATGATGGTAGAGTAGACTGAAGTAAAGAACTCCTGTAGGTTTGGAAAACCAAATAGTTTTCAGTTCTGAAAAAGTAGCACAAGATAAGAGGAAAACATAGAAAGAAACATCATCATCACCATCAGTAGTTTCTGTGGTTTTAGAAGGAAATTTTGTTATTTTGCGTGGTTGTAAGTTGTAACTGTATTAATTATCTGTGGTCTGTGATGTTATTAAAGGTCGTGTTCCAGAAATCCCACAGAGTCCATACTGGCCAGAGTGAAGACACTGGGACAGACATTCAAAGAACATTACACCAACGACTCGGAGGACTTGCCTGGCTCTCATATAGGTACAAAACACATACACTCAAATGAAAGAGAGAGAGGTCTTTTTGAAGTATCCTGAATTTCTACCAGACAAGATAATGTGATAAACATTCAGAAACAACTGGCAGCCTCATCATTTTGAACAGACAATGTCTTAACCTTTAGCTGTAACATGGGAGTTAAATATCTCTGTCTTATATAATATTTACTGTAATCTAACAGTCTATAGTTGTACGTGTTTGAGGCATAGTAAGCAGGTGATCCTTCACATTTAGACACAGCAAAAAATCAGCAGAGTATTAATGATCTTTCTTTTGTGGTCTGTTTCAGACTTTGCAGAGAACCGTCTGAAGCTGGCTGAGATCCTCTACTACAAGATCCTGGAGAACGTCATGGTTCAGGAGACCAAACGGCTGCACGGCAAAGACATGAGCGTAAGCAGCAGCCACTGTGTGTTTTATATGTTCTTTTGTGTGACAACATAGTCTGATCTGCTGTGAGTTAGAGGAGAAGATTGAGACCACTGTCATATCTGTCTGTTCAGTATGAAGCTTTAGCAGTTAGCTTAGCCTAGCATAAACACTGGAAACAGGGAAATGGCGGTCCGGACTCTGTTCTCTGTCCAAGCACCTTTTGTGATCACTTGTTGGCTGCCACATGATGACATAAAGTCTTTAATTGTAATTTAATTGTACCTCTAAATACTGTGTTGTCAGGTGTTACTGGAGCAGGATATCTTCCACTGTTCCCTGATGGCCTGTTGTCTGGAGGTGGTGTTGTTCTCCTACAGCTCCCAGAGAACTTTCCCCTGGATCATCAACATCTTCAAACTGGCCCCATTCTACTTTTTTAAGGTTACACATATTCAAAAACACTCACGTTTACATCTTTAAACAGCCAGTGAGGAATCTGTTAGAGACATGCAGATAGATGCATTTTTAAGTCTGTTACTGTCGGTATCTGTTACATATGTCCATTTTATATCACAGTATCAGTTACTGCAAAGCAAATTCAGACAAACTTGTGTCAGCTTCTCAAGTCATGTTTGTTTGTTTGTGTGTGTGTGTGTGTGTGCAGGTGATCGAGGTGTTTATCCGCTCGGAGGAAGGCCTGTCCAGAGACATGGTGAAGCATCTGAACCTGATCGAGGAGCAGGTTCTGGAGAGCAGAGCGTGGAGCGCTGACTCTGCCCTGTGGAGCGCCCTGCAGGCTGCTGGGAACAAAGTCCCCACCGTGGAGGAGGTCAGCAGGAAACACACACACATGCAATACATATAGAGTGTATATGTAGTGAAATATTCCAAATGCTGTCTGGATCAGGACACCTGTGAAGACGATGAGAGGAAATAAACAAACGGACACAAACACAGTTACTGAACAGTAAAATCTCTCAAAGTGCATCTAGAGTTCAAATGCATTTATTATTATTAAGTCTCCCCCCCTCATCTCTCCGTCCCCAGGTGAATTTTTCCTCCAGCCTCGACACAGGTTCTGGTCCTGGTCCTGGTTCTGGACCTGGTTCTGGTTCTACGAGCGGAGGGCAGTCCCACTTGCCTCTGGTCGCCCTCTCCCCGATCATCCACCCCCGCATCAGGGAGTTCAGATCAGGCCTGGGCAGCGCACGTAAAGGTGGGTGTTCAGGTGCATCTGATCATGTGTTTAGCTCTACAGTTTGTGTCAGTCGGTAACATTCTGTCTTCTGTGTTCTTCCTTCTTTCAGATGTGCCTCCTTCTCCTTTGTCGGTCCATGACCGGTACAGCTCCCCGGCAGCTGGCAGCGCTAAGCGGCGTCTCTTTGGTGATGACCCTCCAACATCAGGAGCGGCCCCCACAATGAGCCCGATGTCATCGCCCGCCAAAAGGTTGACGTTCGGCTCGAGCAACACGCTCAGGATCGGAGCTCAGGGCTCCCAGGCCACCGTCCTGAGTTTCCCACTGCAAGGTAGACGACACCTTTCCACATGTTACAGAAGTGAACAGAGAGTTCAAGAGAGATGCTGATGCTTGAAGCAGACACAACTGCAACGGAAGCCCCCTCCCGAAATGTGCCTCTTCATGTTAATTTGAACGTCTCGAGCTGATGTCTGAATAAGCTCCTGGTCACTCTTACAAGTGGGCAGGTTGTGGGCGGGCTTTGCTAAATGCTAATTGTGTGTGCATGGGTTTGAAAATCTGCAGGTATGAACAACGACCGCACTATTACACTGATCCCAGTTCAGCCGTGTGACTCCTCTGGTACCATCACTGCTCAGTTCCTGCTGACCGCCTCCCCGAACCGCACCGCCTCCCCCAGCCGCGCCGACTCCGCACCCACAACCTCCGACCCCCCAACAGGAAGTGGTCGGCCGCGGCGCACCGGATCACTCGCTCTGTTCTTCAGAAAGGTAGGAGCTGGGACGCACAACAGTCACATCCAGAAAATCATATCATCAGTCATCATATCAGTGCATATCAGTGATAATGTTATCTTTAGTGCACAAGAGTCTTTATAGGACTTTTTTATAATACAGTAGTTTTTGCTTTTCTTCGTTTCTTTTCTTTAATATTTGGCAAGTACATCTCATAATGTTGTTTACGGCAGAATGAGATCAAACCAGAATGAAAACAAACAGAAGTGATGGAATATAAACACTCTTATAGGTCGGTGGATGTTTCGGTCTTCTGACCAACTCGTCTCCTCTCTGTGTGTTTCCAGGTGTATCACCTGGCCAGTGTACGTCTGAGGGACTTGTGTGTGAAGTTGGACATCTCGTCGGAGCTACGAGGGAAAATCTGGACGTGTTTTGAACACACTCTGGTCCACTGTACTGATCTGATGAAGGGCCGGCACCTGGACCAGCTGCTGCTCTGCAGCGTTTACATTATTTCCAAAGTAAGAAAAGAAATTTGTTCACCACATGCTTCATAAGTAAATAAGACAATTATGATGCAGTGTTGCCTCACAGGGAAATACTGTACTGCAGCTGCAGCTTAGTGAGGTTTTTAGTTTGTAAATCAAAATTTTGCCCCTGAAGGAAAATATGTTTCTGGCTGCTGCCCAAAACACCTGATTGTCTCCAGAGAATCTTTACTCCCAAAATCTTGGGCATTAATATCTTCTCTTACTCATGTGTGAGTTTCCACCTTTATCACATTATACACTGGAGTGTTTTAGAGAAACATGGCAGAATACAGTTCAACAGAGGTTAAACTGTGCTTTCAGTGTATGATCTGATACATGTCGTTTCTACAGTGAGAGCCAGAGGAACAAACCTGATGAGCTGATGTTCCTCTGTTTCCAGGAGTCAATAACACTTTGATGGTTGATTGTCTGTTGGCAGCAAAGACAAAAAACTCTCCATCATTCAGTGCGTTCACGTGTCCTTTAGTAACCAGTTTACTCAGTTTACAGGCTGCACAGGTTCTTTAACAATCAACTGTTCAATGGTGGAAACAGACTTCAGACTTTTAGAGGCAGCTTTTTCTTCGTTTCAGTTTTGCGCAGACTTTGGATTTTACTTTTGTCCTGCACATGAGCTCTTGTTAGCCTGATTAACTTTCAGGAAAAGTCTGTCTCTCTCTAATTCTCCCCTCTGTTCATGGAAACCAGATTTCACCTTTACACGACATTTAAGAAAAAACAAACGTGTCAACATATTGAATATGTGATTCCTTCCTTGTAGATCACCAAAGAGACCCACACCTTCCACGACATCATGAAGTGTTACCGCAGCCAGCCACAGGCCAGCAGCCATGTAAGACACACACACACACACACACACACACAAATGATTCACAGTGATATACACCAGTCTATGATACAACAGTCTACAAACTGAAAAACATCAAACAACAACCAAGTTGTGACTGTGACAATTAAATGAATTGTCAGATTTTTGATGTCTCATTGTCTTACTCTGTGTGTGTAGGTGTACCGCAGCGTCTTACTGCATCACACTCCCAGAGAGCAGGTGGCTGATGAGAACATGGAGGTGGATTCTGTTTCAGGAGGCGAATGTAAGATCACAGACACAGATGCCTCATAAACACACTGTAAATTCAGATGGTGGTCTGTAGTTAAAGCAGCAGTGACCGACCTTCTAATGAAGCACCGCCCCCTTCACTGCTTGAATACAGTACACCTGCAGTGTGTATATGTATCAGTATGAGCTGTGACTGAAGTGATGTTGTTTGTTCCATCTGACAAACTGAGTTTTCCATCTTCAGGTCGGTCGGTTAAACCAAAACTTAAAATCACTTAAAATGATTGATCCTTATGTTTCAACAGCTGCAGAAAAAGCCAATCAAGTCTCAGGAGAAGCAAACTCCAACCAATCAGAGGAGGAGGAACGTGGTGACCTCATCCAGTTCTACAACAGTGTCTTCGTCCTGAAGATTAAAAGCTTCGCGCTGCGATACGCCACCCACGACAACCGGGTACGACACCCTCACAGTATGAAAGTGTCATTAAATCAGTCCCCTAAACTTGAACCTACACAACTGTGACTCTGACTGTGATCATGTTTGTGTTTGAACCTGCAGGCGGACGCTCCTCCTCTCTCCCCGTTCCCCTCGGTTCGGGCTCAGCCTCTCTCTCCTCGCCGTGTTTCTCAGAGACACTCGCTGTACGTCTCCCCTCACAAGAACTCTGCAGGCTGCCTCACTCCCAACTCCTACACCTACAGGATCAACAGCAGCCCGTCCAAGGCAAGAACACACACACACACACACACACACACAGTTTTATTGCTTGCTGTTTTGTCTTTATTTTATATAAAATGTTTAGCATTGATCAGCTGACATTTCAAAATCACATCTGACTCTGTCCTGACATTAAAACAGTGACTGCAGGTTCTGGAATAAATCTCAGGTTATCTTTTCTAAATGCCAAAAGCTTAATGGTCCTGAATAGTTCAATATAGCATTTGTGACATTAATTTGAGCAGTGACTTCAAGACAGCTTTATTCCTAACTTCCCTGGTTAATGTGAACAGTAGCTTCCTCCATGTTGACCTGTTGTCTTAACACATTGAGGATCATTCCCAGTTTCCAGTTTCTCAGGTTCCAGCTTCTCAGATGGGAGGATTTGCTGCTTCTCTTTGTCCCACATATACAGTTAATCCGTAAACTGAACACCTTTTGGGTTTTTCCATTCGAAGACGTCACCTTGGGCTCTGTGAAGTTGTGTTTTTCAATTCATCAACCAAATGCTAATTGATATATAAACTTTCTTTCTGCTTCTTCTGTCAGGAGTTATCAGACATCAACCGGATGATCCGGCAGGGCTGCGTGAGCAGGAAGAGGGCCTTCACCATGGAGGGGGACGTGATGATGTCATCAGCGTGCGACTCCCCCAGCAAGAGGGCGTGTCCGGAGAACGGCAGCAGTCCAGACGTGCTGCTGAAGCGGCTGCAGGACGTGGTGTCGGAGCGGCAGAGTCGCTGATGAGTAATGAAGGTACTTTCATTACAGAACTGTTCCTCACTCGAAACGTTACTTTGGGAGAAAAGATGAAACTACACAGAAAGAGACTTTGTTCATCACCGGCGCCCATTAAATTTTGACCTTTATGTATTATGACCTGAGGGTCATAGAACCTGCGTAGCAAATAATGGCATTTTCATGCCATTGAATTTTATGCAAAACACATTTTAATTTCACTTCACACAAGTCTGACTTTGATACCAACAATAATATCTAAAATGTGATATTTGAGCCACATCAGGAATCAAAATGCACAGTAGAGCAAAGAGCAATCACTGAGATGCTTCTCTGGTTTTATCTTTTCACTCTGTGAGTTGGTCCAGTAGCTCAGGTGAACTCGATGGTTTGACTCCTTCAGTATCTTCAGTCACTGTTGTCCTCTGTGAGATGAAAGACTCTTTAACAGTAGAAACAAACACTCCGTCAGTTTCTTTTACGCTTTTTCAGTCAGACGACCTTCATCAGCCTTTTCATCTCTCTGTGTATTTTACTGAAGTGAAGTCAAAACGTGTCACATGTTTTCAGCCTGAGTGAAAGTCAAACCTGACTGTGGCAGCGTCGGTGCCTTGTTCTCCACCCACACAAATAGGTGACAGTATTAAAGACATTTGAAGTTCATGTAGTGAGAAGGGAAAACGAGTTTTTAACCTGACGTGGACGGTCGTTTCGTGGTGACGTCACATATCAGGGATTGAACAGCAGGAAGGTTGTGGTTGGTCATTCTTCACATCAGGTGAAAATCTATTTGAAAATGATTTTGTAAGCAGAGCTTGTGTGAATAGTTTTCTTAAACGGGACATGAAATCAAGTTCTCTTGTACATTCTCTGATATTAATGTCTTCCACCAAGATATTTGCAGAGGTCTCTACTTTATGTAGAGATTTTAATGCTGAGGGAAAATAATCTAATTTTATTCTTTTACTAATTCGTTGTACTGTTCCCTTTAGTCTTTCCTTGTTGTGGTTGTGAACCATTTAAAGTTGTATATTGCTGTAATAACAGGCTTCATGCTAACAAGAGTGTTTGACTGAAGCAGCGTTTGTGTACCTGAGTGTGTAGTATCTACACTTCGTTTTTATGGAACATTTTAGAAAATAATCTGTGACTTTAAACAATTTCATATCTACTGTTTTTGTTCATACCTGGTTCTTGTAAAGCACAGTAGCCATGGAGACAGTAAAAAACTAACCACCTGCAAAACAAACAGTAGCTTTTGCTCCCGGACAACTTTCAAAATACAATAATGGGAATCTTGAATCTTCAGCAGGGCAGCTTTTGTTGCTCTGGTGTGTTTCTACCTGTATATTTGTGCTTCTCTTCATCCCACTTCAAAATCAAATTTGTATTTTCTACAAACAGTCGAAGGTTATGTACAATAAAACGTACTGTCAGTGCTCTCATTCATTTGGCTTCGTCATGTTTCATTTGTCTTCCACCTTTTTATTCTATTATTCAAGGTCTAATGCTGTTTCAAAGTGCTCCTCACAGCACCAGCACATTTTTATATTTAAACCAACACGGATAAAAAGTCAAAGTGCTAAAAATAAAAGAGGATTTAAAATCTGCAAACAAGCTTGTGCAGATGAAAACTGTTTTCTCAAATTTGTGTATTTATTTTTCATCAGCCTTTAATTACTCTTGTTTATGAATATATTGACTCTAAAAATCAATCTGCATCTAAATAAAATCTGATTTCAGCTGACATTAACGAAGCCTCTGGTGAAAATATTGAAGCTCTGACCTCAGCTCATTTGTTACTGTTTGACT
This sequence comes from Centropyge bicolor, assembly GCA_037975185.1. Taxonomy (NCBI): domain Eukaryota; kingdom Metazoa; phylum Chordata; class Actinopteri; family Pomacanthidae; genus Centropyge; species Centropyge bicolor. The sequence goes on along the minus strand of JBBMOC010000957.1, from coordinate 1,674 downwards.
CTTAACATAGAATTAGGATCATTTCTGGACTGTTTACCTTCTTGTTTTACCCTTAAGTCATTTAATTGATCTGTGTGTTACATATTGCTATAATGAGTTTTCCTGTTAGCATCCCATTTGCTTCGTCACATTTCCTTGTCCCTGTTCTTCCTGTGTGTGAATGGACGCCGGTATGTCGAGCTCCCGTCGGTTCTTCACCTGCACGTTACCATGACGATACACCGCTTTCAACAGGCTCATTGAATCCCAGTAATGAATCCCTCTGAGATGACTCACCTGGGAGGGCAAAAACCTGCGGAGGTGCAAAGTGGATTTCCCTGGTTGTTATACGTCTGAATAACAAAGAGGTGATCATCAGGCCTCATGACACAGGTGTGTGTGCTGCTTTGGAAGAGTCACATTTGTCGAGTCTGATCTGGATCTGATCTGATCCTCTTGATACTGGACATTTCATGATCTTCTGTTTAATAACATGAAGGACACAAGGTACCAGGATGAACTTACATCGTCTGAAATGCTTCTTGATCAGAGTCCAGTTATGTGGCAGATTGAAAAGAGTAAGCTGATGAATCCACCATCTCCTCCGTCACGACCTTTGACCTCCACATGTGGATTAGACTGAGGGCTGTTGAAGGTAAAATGATCCTCATGTTCTGAAAACATTAACCATGTCAAAGGGACTCTCCAAAGATTTTACAAATGAAGGTGATGTTACTGGTTCTGAGGCGCATAGTTTTAACTTCATTCACCATCATTTAACTTCAGCGCAGTCATCAGACAAGGTTAAACCAGGCTCAATTTAGCTGTGTTTGCCAATCAGAAACAAGCAAGATCAGATTATTGGTAGAATGCTTTGTGACCTGAACATGTTTCTCCTGTTTATCTCACAATCGTTGCTGCTGTGATTTCTTTCCTGAGGGTTAGGGTTAGTCTGAGTATAACAAACCAATCACAAACCTTCCAACACTTCCATGGATCATATTAGATTATCTTATCAGGACCTCAAACAACACAGGACTGTTTTCAGTCTGAATCCCCTCCTAGTCCAGATCTGTCTCCCACCAGCCTCCTGACTTCTGGGAATTACATCCAAGAAGTCTGGATCAGGATCTGTTTAACTGGCATAGAAATTTTCGAAGGAATTTGTCAAACACTTTTGCAATGTTTTCAGAAGAGTAAAGCAAAAATTTAAGTTTTAAATCAGCATAGTTTTTCTTGTATTAGCACATAGAGTCTCGACACTTTTCACTTATTCCTTTTTCTGTTTCAGTCTTGTGATGTCATTTTACATTTCGCTGCTTCGTTGTCCCGTGATGAGCATGTGACTGATACGAGTCCTCGAATCCTTGAATAAAATCAGAATCCAAAGACGGAGCGACGCCCAGAGAAAACTGCAGCTGCTTCTTGGTAATTGAACACTGTGAGGAATAAAAGGAACCCATAATGCTTCATATCCCCGTGAACACAATGTCCTTTCTCCCTCCTGTTAAACTCAATACAATGGCCTGATCTAAAATTAGCCCTGCTAAGTATATAGGCCACCTCTGTAAGAAGCTGCCGATGAAACGGCCTCTCGCTGGTTTTCTCTGACACGCCACACTTCCTGTGACCTCACGTCTGCACAAGGTGAGCGCTGATAATGTGCCCGAGGCTGCAGAGAAACCGATCCCAGCC
>JBBMOC010000956.1:0-16163 GCA_037975185.1 Centropyge bicolor | reverse complement strand
AGAGGCAGGATTGATTAATGCACTCAAATCTGTCACTCAAAAAAAATGTTTTCCCATATTTTAACAGGTGTGTTGTTTTCTAGAGGAATGAGAGATATAACTGATTCCAAAAAATGGGAATGTGGATAAAAACAGCATGTATCCATTTGCAAATAACCAATGTTTATCGACGACAGTTTTACAAAGTGTTCCTGAGCGTGAATTGTTCCAGGATAAACCTTTCATACCCAATCATGATACTATCACCTGTTACCAATGAACCTGTTTACCTTTCACAGTCGTTTGTTTGAAATGTGATGAGGTCAAAAATAGTGACACAACAGTATTTTTAGCTGTGGTTTCCACAGCGTCCCTGCTGTAGCCTGGAGTCAGGGTTGTAATTGTAACATCATCCTTACCTGGCATAAGTGTTGCAAGATCCTTCACAATATGGCATATCGACCTCCTGGGAAGACTGGCAGCCCTTGTGCTGAACACGTCTTTTCATGGATAATTTCTTGCAGCCCTTCTCCTTATCCACACCTTTTCAAAAGAGAACGAGAATTTGCATATCATTGAAGTACCTTCCATCTAAATGTAAATAAATGTCATACTTACAAGTTCTACAACAGCCATTTGCTGCAGTCTGGATTGTGTCCTAAGGAGGAAAATACACAAAATCAATAAACTTTGTATTCACTCACGGTCTCACCAGCACAGTCAATCTAGATTTGACGGAAGTGATACTTACAGGTTGGCAGTTGCTCTCCTGGAATAGTGGGCAGATAACTTCTGAACTGATTATTGCTAAAGTCTTATCAACAATAGCACAGGTGTAATACTGACACTTGTTCGCAGGTGATGACCAGGTTTGTCCTGGCTGGAGAGCAATGAGATGAATGTACAGACACACACACACAAATCGGGATACACACAGATATCAACATACTGAGGTACTTTTAGCATTTAAACGTATATTATGTGGAGTCACAACCAACAGATATGATCCAACTTACCGACAAGAGATGCTTGGCATCAGTAACATTGAGGACACAGTGTGTCTGTACACACTTCCCACAGCATTCATCTGAATCAGTTTTCACATATTCATACCCCTGAGAGAAAGGAGGGAGATAAGTTGCCAAGTGCAGCTTCACAAGTTCCAGTAAATGGCAAATGGGTGTAATTTTTCTTACCAGGTCGCAGTTTACTTGACATTTCATAGGTTTACAAGATATCTTGAACAGACCAGAATTGGGGTCGACTTCACTTATACAGGTACAATCCTGACAAACATGCACAGGAACTGAAGAACTAGGCTGGTGAATAAAGAAAAAATGGATTAATGCTTCTGGTTTTAGCTATACACAACATCATCAGTGCAGTAGAAATCATTAAATGACAATGTGACAAATCATCTTCACTTTTCCATTTCTTAATTACCTGGTATTCAACTTCTTTGTGGACACAAACTCTTTTAGGCTCTAGAAAGGAGAAACGACAACGGAAATCACGTAACTGAGTCTCTGCTGTCACTAGGTTTTACATAAATTCAAACTTTGAATTACTGAGCTCACCACATTTAGTATCTGGACAGCATTTCCCCTCAGGAACACTGAAACTTGGCATATATCCAACTGAACAGTTCATGTTTGGGGGTGGGCAAGTGTTGCTTTGACATTCTTTGGACATGATAAATGGTGATAGTAAATAGTTAGGAATCATCCTCAAGAATCTTATTAATATGAAGTATTTGGAAAACAAAATAAATGAGCATTGATGCTACATGTCTTACGGCAAACAAAGGTAGTACAGCAGTGGTCTGATGGGTTAGTTTGGTTGACAAGGACAAATCCTGGATCTTTGCAGTTTGTCACAGGTGGTGCTGGGCACACCTTAGGGGTGCATGTTACTGTTTTGGTGGACTCCTCACAGATGCAGCTTTGGCATTCATACTCAAACTTCTCATTAAACTGAAAGAATAAACCACAGTAGTGAGTTAATTATCACTCGCAAGAAGGCAACTATGGCAAGGATTTGAACTGAAAATGAAGAGAAGACTTACCTCACGAGGAATGCCCTCAGGATCAAGACATCCTGTTGGAAAATGAGAAATCCTCTTATGATTTCATGATTGACACAACATGTTCAGTTCAATCACAATACTTGAGGAAATACACCACACTTACCACACTTATCAACACAAATGGCAGACTCTTTGTTGAAGAGTTTTGTCCCATCAGGACAAAAGCAGCCCTCAGTAGTGAAGTTCAGGGATGGTTCGTTAAGACTGTCATATTGAATCATCAAGAAGGAACATTAGTTACATAATTCCTTTCAGATTTCAAATAGTTATTTTTATACACTGCATTCCACTCTACTCAATGTCACTACGTTGTTAGAAGAAATATTTATTGCTACTATCCCTTATGATCCCAGTCTTGGGAAATGCTAATGTGCACAGTGAATAGTAAAATGAATACACTTTATTTTTGTTGAAACTTACTTGTCATCACATGTTGGCTGTTCTGCAGGACCACATGGCTTGTAAACCTTGTCTGATGGGCACTCACTTACTGTTGAAGAACAGGTTTTTTAAAATACGTACTGCCAGCCTACTATATTTAATATAATGCGCAGCAGCCTTTGCAGTGTGTGCTAGATGCCACAAAAGTAAATGAGTTGCCCCCTTAGTTCTACTGATCCCGGTACTGACAGTAAAATAACGAAGGGTTACTTACCACACAGTTTGGTGTGGTTCCTCCAGTAAAGGCAAACTCCGGCCTGAGCACAGGCGGCTGCATAAGTCTGTAAACTAGTGCACTCCACTACAGGGTTGGAAACGTGGCAGCTGTCAAAAACGCAGCCTTGGTAGAAGTGGTCAGGAGAGACAAAGGGATGGCATGGAGCAAAGACACTGTAAAAGCAAAACACAGTCAAAAAAACAAATAAAAAAGTTATTGTGTTTTAACTGCAACATGTCAAAGTTATGGGGGTGAATGTGAACAGCTGCTGTGGATTAGATAATGTCTACCTGCTCTTAAGGAGATCACACATGGAGTCTGGACGGCATGGAGCCATGGTTGGTTCGGGTTCAGGTGTTTTTGTGGGCGGTGCAGAAGGTACCTCACAATTGGGTTGCTCAATGTGTGTTGCAGGCCAATAGTCAGCCATCACGGCACAACTTTCCACGAGCTGGCCTCCAGGCAACATGCAGTCATCAGCCTGGTTGTTATTGCATGTTCCTGGCAGTAGAGTCACAAAACAGTTACTATTACAGTTCAACTTCAAATGATTTACCTATATGGCCACTGGAGAAGGAGATATTCTTACCACAATGACCCTGTGTGTTATTGCCAAATAACTGAAACGGTAGGTTGACACTAAAGCCAGTTATTCCGAATGTAATGACAATGTTCAGACGAGGAATCTCCAAAATCAAGTTAAGGCCAGCCGTCATGACTTTGACACCATATTGTGAATAAGGTAGTTTCAAAGGGACTCCATCTCTGAGGGCCTACAGAGGAAAAAGTAAATAAATAGTCTAGTGAGTTTTTCAGAATAAACAATGAAAGCTTTCATATGACTGTGTATACCTCTAACTTTGCTGCTCCAATAAGGTTATGATTTATGAGTGTGATATCTTGGAATCCGTATGATATAATTAATGATCGTGGACAAGAAACATCTTCGGTCGGATCACAATAGACATTGTCAATATAAATTTTCAAGTTATGCTTTGGGAAAATCTCCTCCATCAAGACATAAGTACAATTTCCTTGATAACTGTAGTAGAGTCCATCAAATGTGATGTAATGAGGATCTCCCCAGCCTTCACATACACCTGAAAAGAACAGAAAAAACTTAAAAATCTCAAAATTAATTTGAGAGACCTATGAGTCAATACATATATCATGCATCCTTATAAACACAGAATGGCTTACAGTCACAAGCAGAATAATTGCAGCAGAAGTACTCATCATACACAAGAACTGGTTTCTTTCCATTGGTACAAGTGATGTTCTTAATGCGTGGGCATTCATATGGAACTATTTCAATTGTGTTGTTCTCAATGCATTTAGCCATGGTGCAGTTGCACAAAAAGAACGTCTCATTTTGCTGTTGTAAAGACAAAAGAAAAATGGGGAAAAATTCAGTAGTATTTTGCAAAAAACGCAAGAAAGCTTGTTTCTTTTTCCTGTGTAGATATATTGTATTATGAAATAAGCTAAAAGTCATAAAAAACAGTAAATATTTTAATGTGCAAGATACATAAAAATTCTTACTAAAACATCCCATTCAGCACAATTAGGAGGGGGAGGTGTGGGTGTGGGTGTGGTTGTAGGTGGGATCGTGGTCTTGCAAGGTGTAGTCTTGTTCTGAATCTCACAAATATCAGAACATATCATTGTGAGACATACACCTGAACCAATGTGCTCCATGTCAAATATTATCTCCCCTGCGGATGACAAAAAAATGGGAGAGGAGATTAAACAGAGGTGAGCCTCATATCATTGACATAAGAATATAAATGCTATATTTCTTTTCTTACCTGGCTTATAATGCTTGCCATTAACTATACAGAAGCATTCTGTAGTGGGACTTGTTGTGGTTGTAGATTGTGTGGTTGTGGTTGTCCCCTCAGTTGTACTAGTAGTTGTGGTTGGAGATGGTGTGGTTGTCGTCACAGTTGTACTAGTAGGTGGGGCTGGAGATGGTGTGGTTGTCTCCACAGTTGTACTAATAGGTGTGGTCGGTGGGGTTGGAGATGGTGAGGTTGTCCGCACAGTTGTACTAGTAGGTGTGGTCGGTGGGGTTGGAGATGGTGTGGTTGTCTCCACAGTTGTACTTGTAGGTCGGGCTGGAGATGGTGTGGTTGTCTCCACAGTTGTACTAGTAGGTGTGGTCGATGGAGTTGGAGATGGTGTGGTTGTCGTCACAGTTGTACTAGTAGGTGTGGTCGGTGGGGTTGGAGAGGGTGTGGTTGTCGTCACAGTTGTACTAGTAGGTGTGGTCGGTGGGGTAGGAGATGGTGTGGTTGTCGTCACAGTTGTACTAGTAGGTGTGGTCGGTGGGGTAGGAGATGGTGTGGTTGTGGTCACAGTTGTACTAGTAGGTGTGGTCGGTGGGGCTGGAGATGGTGTGGTTGTCGTCACAGTTGTACTAGTAGGTGTGGTCGGTGGGGTAGGAAATGGTGTGGTTGTCGTCACAGTTGTACTAGTAGGTGTGGTCGGTGGGGTTGGAGATGGTGAGGTTGTCCGCACAGTTGTACTAGTAGGTGTGGTCGGTGGGGTAGGAGATGGTGTGGTTGTCGTCACAGTTGTACTAGTAGGTGGGGCTGGAGATGGTATGGTTGTCTCCACAGTTGTACCAGTAGGCGTGGTCGGTGGGGTTGGAGATGGTGAGGTTGTCCGCATAGTTGTACTAGTAGGTGTGGTCGGTGGGGTTGGAGATGGTATGGTTGTCTCGACAGTTGTACCAGTAGGTGTGGTCGGTGGGGTTGGAGATGGTGTGGTTGTCTCCAAAGTTGTACTAGTAGGTGGGGCTGGAGAGGGTGTGGTTGTCCGCACAGTTGTACTAGTAGGTGTGGTCGGTGGGGTTGGAGAGGGTGTGGTTGTCGTCACAGTTGTACTAGTAGGTGTGGTTGGTGGGGCTGGAGATGGTGTGGTTGTCGTCACAGTTGTACTAGCAGGTGTGGTCGGTGGGGCTGGAGATGGTGTGGTTGTCGTCACAGTTGTACTAGTAGGTGTGGTCGGTGGGGTTGGAGATGGTGAGGTTGTCCGCACAGTTGTACTAGTAGGTGTGGTCGGTGGGGCTGGAGATGGTGTGGTTGTCTCCACAGTTGTACTAGTAGGTGGGGCTGGAGATGGTGTGTTTGTCGCCACAGTTGTACTAGTAGGTGGGGCTGGAGATGGTGTGGTTGTCCGCACAGTTGTACTAGTAGGTGTGATCGGTGGGGTTGGAGATAGTGTAGTTGTCTCCACAGCTGTACTAGTAGGTGGGGCTAGAGATGGTGTGGTTGTCCGCACAGTTGTACCAGTAGGTGTGGTTGGAGATGGTGTGGTAGTACATATTTTTACTGCACAGCATACTCTTATCTTATAGTTGAAGCACTTATAAGGACGACTGTCTTGGTCTTCTTTCCTACATATTAAACCATAACCCAAATCACAAGTAACCTTTTGTTCAGTTGCCTTCCGAAATTCATCAAAGCCCATGTCAGGATTAAGTGTGGCTCGACACTCAATATCNGTAGGTGTGGTCGGTGGAGTTGGTGATGGTGTGGTTGTTGTCACAGTTGTACTAGTAGGTGTGGTCGGTGGGGCTGGAGATGGTGTGGTTGTCGTCACAGTTGTACTAGTAGGTGTGGTCGGTGGGGTTGGAGATGGTGTGGTTGTCGTCACAGTTGTACTAGTGGGTGTGGTCGGTGGGGCTGGAGATGGTGTGGTTGTCGTCACAGTTGTACTAGTATGTGTGGTCGGTGGGGTAGGAGATGGTGTGGTTGTCATCACAGTTGTACTAGTAGGTGTGGTCGGTGGGACTGGAGATGGTGTGGTTGTCGTCACAGTTGTACTAGTAGCTGTGGTCGATGGGGTAGGAGATGGTGAGGTTGTCCGCACAGTTGTACTAGTAGGTGTGGTCGGTGGGGCTGGAGATGGTGTGGTTGTCTCCACAGTTGTACTCGTAGGTGGGGCTGGAGATGGTGTGTTTGTCACCACAGTTGTACTAGTAGGTGGGGCTGGAGATGGTGTGGTTGTCCGCACAGTTGTACTAGTAGGTGTGATCGGTGGGGTTGGAGATGGTGTAGTTGTCTCCACAGCTGTACTAGTAGGTGGGGCTAGAGATGGTGTGGTTGTCCGCACAGTTGTACTAGTAGGTGGGGTTGGAGATGGTGTGGTAGTACATATTCTTACTGCACAGCATACTCTGATCTTATAGTTGAAGCACTTATAAGGACGACTGTCTTGTTCTTCTTTCCTACATATTAAACCATAACCCAAATTACAAGTAACCTTTTGCCCAGTTGTCTTCCGAAATTCATCAAAGCCCATGTCAGGATTAAGTGTGGCTCGACACTCAATATCTGTTGCATTCATGCATATGTGTTTACCACTATTTGTAATTGTCTCATATGTTTCGATGTCACTCTTGTCTGATGCATCATCCTCATCATACCAATCTGACCACTCACACTCTGGAACACACAGAGTGGTGGCAGGTGTAGTTGAGCTTGGTGTGGTTGGAGATGGTGTTGGTGGGGTTGTAGATTGTGTGGTTGTGGTTGGCGATTGTGTGGTTGTGGTGGTCCCCTCAGTTGTAGTCGGAGGTTCAGTTTTTGTGGTTACAGGTGTAGAGGTAGGGATAGGTGTTGGTGGGGCAGTTGAGGGAATGGGACAGGCATAACTTCCGTATATCACTGTTGAATTTACGCAGATTGCATAGTAACACATTCCCAAGTTGTCAGTCACATTGTAAATAACTTCATTTTTCTCATATATGGTCCCATTGTAAATGCACACTTGACATTCCTCCACACACATCTGGGTCTTCTCATCAAATATGGGCTTGTCTTCCGGGCATATGGGATAACAGCCTGTAAAAATCACAGCGCAAAACATCACACATTATTTTTTCATTGTGTTTTAATTGTCAACACTGAAGCTGGTCAGGTGGTCTTTTAGTTGCACAAATAATCAACATTAAACTAGCACAGTGATCAGAGTTAAGGTGAGAATTTATGAGTTCACCTCTTACCTTCCAGATGGGGTAAAGGATTGCTGCAAATTCCTTCTGGATTTAAACAGGTCTTGTAGCAAGGTGTGTGACAAGGGCTGTAGTGCCACACGCAGTCCTCTGGGTTTTTGTTGTAGTAATCACAAAAGACAGCTAGGAGGAAAAGACACAAGGTAGATTATGTTTTTTAAATAAAGCAAAAGCTGATTCAAACAGCCATATTAATCTCTACATAAATACAACTTGAAACTTTATTTCCACCTCATACATTCAGGCATTATATTTCTCTTAAGCCTGAGTAATGCAATTAGTTTCAGTTAACTATTGGAAGTTATTGTGGACGACAAAACGATTACGGATAAAGAAAAAATGTGTAACTCTCCACATCTCTAAATAATAATAATATCATAAAAATTTTGGAGATCAAAAAACAGGGTCTTGGCCAGAAAAGGCTGAGCGAGCCCAGTTTGACATGAGGGTAAATTTGTTGTTTACTTACGACAGATTTCTGGAGATCTCCATGCAACACAGACACCAGCCTCATTACAAGCTTGAGCATAAGCCGCAACTGCTGAGCAGAAGCACTCACAGTCGCCACCAGTGTCACAGGCACATGAGTCTTTCACACAGTTATCATAAAATGGATGGTAATCCACCTGTTCAGTTATAAAAATATATGATGGATTTAAAAAAAAAAGTGATGTTTTCTACCATGGGACCTTAAATAAATTAGAAACAAACCATTACCTTATTGTGGCACTCTTTGAAAGTTTGTCCAGTTATAATGCTGCACATCATTTTTGCCCAGTGATGTCTATTGGGTTTTTCACCACAGGGGTCTGTATTCAGTGCCACATCTGGGCAGGAGCTTGATGCTTTCCAGCTGTTTGCGAATTCGAACAGACTGCTCACTGTCAGCTGACCCGGGGTGGTATAGTCATTCTGTGCATCATCATCAAAGTTTCCACACAGGCCACAAACCTCTTCCTGTACACACAGACAAAAGTAAGTAAGTAAGTAAATGAAATCTATTTTTAGAGCTCTTTTCACAGACAAAGGTCACAAAGCGCTTTACAAAGGCAATATTGAAATACAGGAAAATATAAAAACGGTAAAGATAAAAAAAACAATAAAATGATAAAGTGACTACGCGAGTCATACAGTTAAAAGTGTAAAATTGCACAGTACATAGTGGTTAACAGTGAAGATCAGTAATACACCAAAACAAATACAACAAATACAAGAAGAAAAAAAAACAAATACAGACAGAATACAGATTACCTAAATGCCTGTCTAAACAGGAGGGTCTCTAAAAGGAGTCTTCTTTACATGAGGACATATTCCATATCAATACTTTTGACAACAAACATTTTCCACACAATAATATACTGTGTATATCATGTTGACAACAATACAATTTTACTGTATTTACTTCACATGAATATTGTAATAAATGCCTTTTTCAGCAATGCTAACAAACTGTACATCAATACCACTGATGTGTCAAAGTGTTAAATTAAAGCTTTAATACTCTAGTTCTAAATTCTTACAGTGAGAGACTTCAGTGATCAACATTAAAATAATATGCTGTGACTCACTTTGTGCTGTGGTTCCAGGAGGATGCGAACAGTTGTTTTGCGATCCCACATCACTGCCAGACCAACATCTGATTCTACCACCAGATACAATCCAACCTTCCTTATTCTGTACTTAATGTCAGTGCCACTTCCCAAGTCCAGTTCTTCATATTTACCCTTTGATAGTTTGATTTCCATTCGCTGTAATGTTAAGGAGATTTCTGTTGCAGTTTGATGTTAAATACTTTGGGCACAGAATACATATTAGTTGTTGGTATGAGGTCTTACCCCAAGTTGGATTCTGACACTTTTGGAGCATGTTGTGCCTGTAGTTCCACACGGTATATTTTCTGTGATAACTCCAAAGTTGTACGGTGCTGTTTTATTTCCACATTTGTTCTTAAAAGAGAGAGATTTATTAAACATTTGAAGTGTTTGCTTCATAGTAGACAGAGAGCATTGATCAAATCAAACTTTAGCTTGGCCTTTACTAGTCCACAATAGTTTAGTTTAAAGAAAAGCTAGAACATAAAAGTATAATTGATCCCTACCGAGATCATATAGTTATCTGCATTTTTTATTTAAATTCCTAATTATGACAAGCTTTCAAGTGAATGAATGTAAACATACAATGGCTGAAACAAACATTAAACATTGACTATCTTTCAAATCTGATGTTTTAGATTATTAGAATTTAGATTACAGAATATTCTAGATTAGCAATAGGTTAGAATGTTGGCTGTGATCGAAACCACTCATTATCTACTATATAGTGTATTACAGTACATTTACTGTCTGCCATTTTATTTGACTGTCTAAATACTGAATGTGTAAATTCATCCAGTATATAGTACAAAAAAGTAATGCAATGCATTTTTAAAAATTGCACGACTGCATGACTCAACAGTCATCAATAAGTACACCACTATTCCAAAAAACTTGGGTTGCTGTGTAAACGTATAGAAAAACAGAATACACCCACTTGCAAACAAACTGTGTTCACCAACATAAGTAGATATTTACAAAAATCAATGAAGTTGATGAGGTCAAATATTAAATATATTGTCTTTGTACTGTTCAATTGAGTATATGTCAAAATGGATTAGGAAATTGTCACATTATGCTCTATTTATAGTCTACTAAGCATCCCAACGTTTTTTGCAATCAGGGTCATAAATGTCCAATATCTCATTTTACTGCTCACTACTGAGCGAACTATTGAGTGTTCACTATATAGGGAGTAGTAAATGAGTGGACACGAGAGTGATTTCGGCCACAGTCTCTCATTTGGATTGTTCTGACATGCATTGTTTTACCTTCACAGCAATATATGAACAGTCTCCACTAAACCCATATGTTTTCTCATCAAATGTATCGTAGTGACCACTCCCATAAATAGTGCAAGTTCCTGAGCATTTTGTCCTTGTGCACAACCATGTTCCACTTTTGCAGGTGCTAGATGTATCACAAATGGTTAAAAATAGAAAAAAGTTTTTTAATTACTGCAAATAAATAAAACATTCAAGCAAATACGATAATATTTGTTCACAATGCTCTATGATTTATCTGATGAAAGATAAGGCCATACCAGTCGTTACATCGGCTAAGGATTTGTTTTCCAGGGGCATAAAGGAGTCCATTATACTGACATGGACATTGATCTTCTTTCACACAGGAACCTTTGCCATCATCAAGGAGACCACTTGGACACTGACAGCCAGATTCACACTCTGTGGAGTCCTGGGAACATGGAAAGATCAGGGGGATAGAAAATGAGAAAACATTACTGACACTGTTAAAATAACTGTTAAAAACTCTCTAGAATCTCTCTAGAAACTAGTGTAATAACACACAATATGTTAAATTTTTAACACAAATTTAAATAAAGTTTTCAATGTAACATATTCTCCACCATTAAATTCAGGAAAGAAATATTAGATCAAGTTATTTGAGACACAGTGGCAAAAATAGCTCACACAATCATCGCTGTCCAGATTCAAACAAGTCCGAGCGCATTGCACTCCAAGCTGTCCTGTGCCCGCAGTGGAGCAGTTGAAGAACTCTTTTGGAGAAGGGCAAACTGTAACAGAAGTAGAAAGTGGTTTAATATACATTTGCCAAATGTTTGTGCTGTGGTAAAAAAAAGGAAACAAACAAGCAAAAAAGAAAACTTACTCGATGAGGGAACTTTCCAAGAATGACAACGAAGCATTCCATTGATGCAAACGCTAGAAAAAGTCACCAAAGATATAATATGTGATGCAAAGGTATTTGAATATCAACAATAAATAAATCTCATATACTGCAGGCATCACAATCATGCTAAATCCTGACTCTAAGATAAATGATATGAAGTCCAGTATCACCAAACTGGAAACAACTGACTCACCAGTGCTCATCATTGATGCTGATAGACTTTCCTGGCTTAATGTAGGCTTCGTTGTGGTAGCAGGAACATTTGGCCATGGGTACACAGTTGCCATTTTCATTCAAATAGAGACCTTCAGAGCAGGAGCAGCCATCCACAGGCAAGAAGTCAGAAGTACAGCTCTGCTGCTGTGAGCCCAGTGATCTGCAAGTCAACTGGCATCTCTGATGATTGTATGCGAAGGTGTGAGATGCTGGGCAGTTCCTTGTGTATTTATCTGTTTTGTGCACAATGTGAGGATGGTTACTGAACACATTTCTGACTAGTAAGAGAAAAGGATGATGAGCAGCAAACTCCAGAAATCATTACTCAGCTTCACCACAATGTAATGAAAGAAATCCTTACCGCACACATTCTCTCTCCAGTCTATCAACAGCACTCCCTTTGATGCACAAGCTCGTGCATAGGAGGAGAAGACGGCACACAGGCAGGCCTCACTCTTCTCACAGTTACAGCTAGCATAGGTACATCTCTACAGAAGACAGCAGACAATTTTAGAGGATTACAGTCCCATTAAATATAATGAAATGAAAGACAAACAGAAAGGTTTTGCTGTACCTTGTAGTACATATCAGGATCCACCACTGAATGGCACTGTGCAAAGGTGCTGTTTGAACTCAGTAGCATGGTGCACCAGTGTTTGGCGTACAGCTCTGTGAGTGGACAAACAATAACATTTTTGCTTTTAATGTCTACAATTCTATTGAATTGTCTACCTATAGATGACATACATGCAGACAATAAATAATTGAAATGCACAAACAAATAAACAGTAGATAAACAATAGAATAGTGAAACAGTGTTTCTTTACCATTGTCCACACTGAGGGAACAGGGGTCATCAAGTCTCTCCTCTCGGTCTTGACACGTAAGGGAAGTTTTCCAGGAGTTACAAAAAGTTGCTGCTGTTCCCTCCACAATCCCCTGAGGAGTCTTCATGTCATCAGACAGGACCATGTTGTAGTTCCCACATAACCCTGAAGAAATATTTTATAAAGAAATTAGAATATTATCTGCACTTAAACACAGATAAGCAGCAAATGGTGGAAACATAAAGAGGAAAATGGAAGGTTACTGTAAAGGAAATATACAAAATGGACATGACAACTCATATGATTTATGATATGAAATTTGGTTAGTTCATGTGAATTAAGATAAAAGGCGATAAAAAATGCAGATATTATTCACTGCAATGTTGAGACAATTGTCAAACATACCGCGAGTCTTTGTTTTGTAGCTCTGTTCCAGACTGACATAGACTTGCATGACAGGCACATGCTGAATCTGAATTTGCAACCCAAAAGTGGTTTGGAGCAAGATGTGAAAAGATGAAGCATGGAATATGCTAATGTCACCTTTGAGTAAAGAAAATACAAAAAACAGTCAGAACATTTGCTGATGTTGTAGCATAAATGAAGACAAAAACATATTTCCTTCAGCGTTCTTTAAAGACTGACCCACCTGAGTGGTACGGCAGACTGAGGGTCTGCATATTCTGCTTTACTTTACCATCAGAAGTGAACATTAATACCTGAATAAAAACAGAACAGATCATAAGAGTGTTGCAGGCATCAGTGTGAAATGGTTGATGATAACAGTCTTCTTAACTGACAGGCTTTAACTCACATTGTTTTTGTCATTGTTCAGACTGAATTTAAGGGCCTTAAGGCAAGTGTCAAACTTCTGATTTGCACATGGCGCCAACTGAACCAGGATGGTGAACTTTGGACTTGCATCATCCTGAAATATAGACAGTGTGAGCACAATTACATAAATAATAGATGATTCTTTTTAACATCAACCAATTATATATTTCATACCATTTAATTGTACATAGCTATGAGTTATTCACCTTGCTTTCCACCTTGGCTAAGGTGTAGTAGCAGTCTCCATGAAAGGTGTAGGTTTTCCCATCAAAGGTAGTTACATGTGAACCCTCTTCAACTGCACATGCAGCAGGTGTTTGAAGGCTCTTACAAGCCCATCTTCCCTCAAAACATGTACTAAAACAACCCGAATAATTTAAGTTAACAATAAAATACAGAATTAAGAAGACCCAATGAAATATTTAGTTGACATTCTGAAATATTTGACATACCATTCCTCCCTGTCCTGGCGGTAAACCTCACCAGAGTTAAAGATTTTGTTGTGTTTGCACTGACATTCAGACTGAGGAATACATCCTCTCATGGAGATATCATCAAGCACAGTTCCTAATAAAAACACATACGGCATGAACATTCACATACTGGGAAGATGAAATCTGAATAAATTTTTGAGGGTAATAAAAAGTGAAATACAAATGTAAACAGCACTAACCAGGAGGACAGAAACAGCCGTCCATTTTGTGGTCCTCACACAGCGAACTTGTGTCTAGATGTGTGCATGTGTCCATGCAAGGGGAACCGCTCTCTTCATAAACCATGTTGAATGGGCACTGTTTAGCTGTGAAGATATGGTACAATTGAAATAAACAGATATAAGTGTAAATTTATGTGAATTATTCAATAATATATCCGGCATGGAAGTAAGTCTTTAGATTGTTTTCCTTACAAACAGCTCAACAACTTTTTGTAGATTTTTGTGTCCATTTTTTGGTACATATTTTAGTTGCACTTATGCAGTTATATTTTTTTGCTACAGTTTACATTTATCAATTACCCAGAACTTTTAAGCTCTCCATGAGTGCTTAACCCTAACCCAACTGGAAAATAAAATGTTGACCTTTGACACAGTGAAGTCAGCCGGAAAAGTAGACTTATCTAGCCTTTCTTTATGTTTTTATGTCCTCCCCATGTTTTATTATAGATTATAATTCAGCCTGTCATCCTAGGGCTGCTTGAGAAAAGTTAATAATTTTCAGAAACAAAAAAAAGTACCTTTTATTCAAAGAACAATGTCACTTTTTACTGGGCTGATTTCAGTGTTTAAGTGCTCTCTCCATCCTGTACTGTATAATATATAAAGATGATAACAAAAATACCAAACGTTACCACAGAACTGAAATGTCCTCCAGTTGGGAGGCTGCCCTCCTGCATGGGAACACTGTCGAGAGAACTCAGACAGCGTGCTGCAGACACAGAAGTCACTTGTACTGTTGGTGCAGCCACACATGTCCTGTGTGCAGGCCTGGATATAAGGGTCTGGGTTTATCAGTTTGGTGCAGGAGCTCCAGGACTCTGACCGCAGCATCTGGTCACAGGTAGCTTGCTAAAAGTGAAAGAGAGATGGGTAATAGAGCCAAAATTACTCGACCACAAATGCTAATGTATATATCACTTAATACCATTATTGCTAATACTATGTGAATAATACACTCACAAACTCCTGGCACGAATCCAGCACAGTCTGCAGTGATTCCTCTTCTTCTTCATAAGGATCCTCACAATCATCATTTGGAAGATGGACTTTATGTTTGTTGCCAAACTCAATGGGGCTGACTTTGCGACCTGCACATTTGATTATAATTGTAATGTCAAATGTCAAAAATAGAGTGGATGATTGTTGAAATGCATTAATACAGAAAGTGAATAACCATTAATACCATTAAGAATTAACTCATTGTAGACAGGAACACCATTGAAGTCTCCACAAAGTCCACAAGTTCGATTAGCATAATCCGGATCCAGTTCCACCTACAGCACATTAAGAAGTTATGACAACTTACCACTCAATGAGGACAGATAATTGATTGAAAGACAGTGTAGTAGTTCATCTCTTCCCAGAAACTTTGGGAATGTATTCAAATCAATCACAGATTCAGAAAAGGGTAATCCTAAGTAGTCTTGACTCAACTTTTTATGTATTACAGTGGACTGCTTAAAGTCTAATGTATGTGCGTCATACACAACACTTTAAGGAGAGCTGAGTATTTATATTCTGCCTGGTGCATCCTTAACAAGATAAAACAATCTACAGTACAGTAGATAAAGTAAAGCTATATTACAGAAGATAAAGACAAAATGCAAGTTTTTACCATGACTGCATCATCACCATTCCACATGACAACAATGCCAACTTTAGATTGGAGCTTGATGTAAACTGCATTTTTTTCCACTTGTACTCCTGCCTTGTAGTATGGTACTTTGATGCTGGGGAAAAAAAAGAGAAGGTTTTTCTATTATAATGTACAAATATCAAAGAAAGGAGAAGTACAATTTCGCAGGTGATAAAGCTTTTCACTTACGGCAGGCCGTTGACAGTGATCTCACTGTTGGTGAGGTGGAATGAAAGGTCATTGATGGCAACCACCACGTAATTGATTGTAGGGTTTCCATTGTTCTCCTTCCTCTTCATGTGCACCGAGAACTCCTGGTAGGACTCGTGGCAGTCCGAGGCCAGGTTGTATTCACACATGCCAGGGAACTGGTACACATCACCATCAAATGTCTTGAAGTGCTCTCTGCCCCATGTGCTGCAGATGCTGCTGACATGGTTGCCAACTGG
>JBBMOC010000955.1:0-16170 GCA_037975185.1 Centropyge bicolor | reverse complement strand
TTTTTTCAGCCAATAGCGTTCATTCGACCCGCCTCAGCTCCGCCCTCGCTCCACCTCTTTGTCCATATTTGGAGTAACCGGAGGTAGGCTACCAAGATGGCTACGCACTACGATTTGCTTCATTTTTGCTCTTCAGAAACCTATGGGTGACGTCACAGACACTACGTCCATATTTTATACAGTATATGCTCTCATAACGTACGCGGTGCATTTGACAAGACAGAGC
The DNA here is from genome assembly GCA_037975185.1 of Centropyge bicolor. Classification (NCBI taxonomy): domain Eukaryota; kingdom Metazoa; phylum Chordata; class Actinopteri; family Pomacanthidae; genus Centropyge; species Centropyge bicolor. The sequence goes on along the minus strand of JBBMOC010000955.1, from coordinate 15,944 downwards.
TGAAAACGGCTCGTGACGCGTTGGTCACTGCCTCCAGTCCGGTCGTTGTTTTTTTTTTTTTTAACCGTCTGCTTGCTCTTAGTTTGGACAGTGATATAAATCAGATGGAAAACTCTGCTCGTACTGAATGCGGTGCTTTTGAGAAGAATACAGTGAACAAGGCTGACATAATATTTTCCTGTTTGCCATCACTGGATGTTTGCATGAATGACCAAGTTGACACAGATCATTGAAAAATAAACAGTCTTACAGACCACATACACACATATAGCTGAACACACAAAGTAGCCTGCATTCATATTTTTATATGGCTGCATGCAGTATCTGACACTTTCTCACTACAGTTCATAAAAATAAATATGATATTATAAATATTACAAATTAAGCTTTATATACTGTATATAGGCTTTGAATACAGTAGATTAGCATCTGCTGATCAATCCATATCAATTTCAGACTTAAAATAATGTACCGTTTTTAAGCCCAACCCATTACCGCTTCCACTTCCGGCCCAGGTCCCGCCCACTCCGAGTAAAGATACAGATACAGATAATATAGATGGTTGAACAGATACAGATATAGATAGTGGTGTACTCGCTCATCCCTCGTAGTGGAGATATGGTATATGCCATCACTGGATGTTTGCATGAATCATGAAGTTCACACAGAACATTAAAAAATAAACAGTCTTGCAGACCACTTATACACATACACACATAAAGCTGAACACACAAAGTAGCCTATATTAATATTTTTATTGTATGTGGCTGCATGCAGTATCTGACACTTTCTCTCTGCAGTTCATGAAAATAATGTTATAAATATTATGGAGATATACTATATATAGGCTTTGAATACAGTAGATTAGCAACTTCTGATCAATCCATATAAATTTCAGACTTAAAATAATGTACCGTTTTAAGCCCCACCCATTTCTGACCCACTTCCGGTTTAGGCACCGCCCACTCCGAATACGGATACAGATACAGATAAGATAATAAGATAATTCTTTATTGATCCCTCATAGGGGAAATTCGGGAATAATGTATATAATGAATAACGTATATATAATGAATAATGTAGATGGTTAAACAGATACAGATACAGATAGTGGTGTACTCGCTCATCCCTAATAAACATTATTTAACATTATTTAACATTATTTAAAATGGTGTTGCAAAATGGTTTTCGATTGGAAAATTGTTGGATAAGAATGATAAAATCCAGCCAATGAAAGTACAGATAAGTACATAGAATAAAATGCCATGGAACTGAAAACAATTAAATGTCTATTAAAGATTTATCAGAAGTTTATCAGATTTCCTGCAGAACATTAATCTGAATTTCACTGAATAGTTTAAAAGTCAGAAACAGACAAGTTTTGAGAAAAACGTAAATATATAAATTACATATTTATTATTTATATTGTTTTGATGACACTCTGTGATGACGAAGAAGTAAAAGGATGAGCTTAAAAATAAAAATGGTGTGAACTGAGTGAATAAAATATTGAACCATTGTCACAACGTGGGAATGTGCGCGTGATGACAATTTTACTAATGAGCTGCCTCGTGCTACCGGAGTGACGTAACGCAAACGTCTCAGTCGGTGTTTGTCCGGAGCTCGAGACGCTTCTCAACAGTCGGGAGCTCAGACCCGAACCTCAGACCTCAGACCCGAACCTCAGACCCGAAGCTGAGAGCTGAACCTGAGAGCTGCACCTGATCCTCTCCCCTCAGGTAAGAGCAGGTTTATTGATCATTAACAGCATTATAATGTTTTGAATTGAACACTGATTGTTTTCTGCAGAGGTTTGTTTTCCTCCTGGTTTTATCCTATAGATTTATGTTCTTATATTCTATTCTAACTTCAGCTGTAACTCCTGCAACATCAGGCTGAAATCCTCTGAGAAACTACTACACTATTAAAGTGGGGTTTTTTTAACGTTACATGTTTGGTTGAATTGCTGCTGAACAGAAGCAGCAGGTATGAAGCTGCTGCCTGAAACCAGAAGAACAGGTGGGGCGACATGTGACGTTGTGTAAAAGGAGACAAAAGAAAATATGATTCTCAGCTGTTCCCTGACAAAGAGACCACAGAGAAAAACATGCCAGAACATCTTATTTCATGGGGAACAATGGAAGCTAAAATGTGAACACTTGCAGGAATGTGAAGGGGAGACAGCAACAGCCTCCATGAACCGGAGTCAGACTCAGTGTTTGAGCTTTAGAAAGGCTTCATGCAACTTTCACATATGCAGTAGCAGTAGTGAAATAGTACTGTACTTATGTACAATTTTGAAGTTTTTGAGTGTTTCCATTTTCTGCTGCTTTATACTTCTGCGTCACTAAACTTCAGATTGAAATATTGTACTGTACTCCACAGTGTATTTATCTGATAACTTTAGTTCCACATTGAGGTAAATGCTTAAAAAATATAATCAACAAATAAGTTATGATAATCTGATATCAGTACTTTACCGGTCCTTTCACAAGCTACCCAGCAATATGTAAAATAGTATATATATATAAAATACACATCAATAAAAATAAATCTCCACCTTTACCAGCTGCAATATAAAAGTGATCAGTCATTTTACTTCAATAATGTTATTCTGAAATGAACCATTCTGTAATGTGAGTACTTTTACTTTTGATATTATAAGTATTTTTTGATGCAAATACCATTGTACTTTCAGTAAAAATTTAATGCAGGATTTTTACTTGTAACAGTGTATTTCTATATCATGCTGTTGGTACTTTTACTGAATTCAAAGCTGAGTACTTCTTCCTTTACTGTTTAGTCGTAGAACACCTCTGAAGTGAGCTTGCCTTTCATTTCAGTTCTTCTCCTGAAGCAACATGTCCACCGTCTGCCTGCTCCTCCTGCTGCTCCCCCTGGTGGCCGCTCAGACTTATCACTGGGGTCCCTGTCCTACTCCGAAGGTTCAGCCCGGCTTCAACCTTCAGCAGGTGAACACGCAGTAAAGCATTCATCCATACACCTGATGCACTGAAGCACAAACTGATGATGGAGCGTCTGTGTTGACAGTACCTGGGCAGGTGGTACGAGATCGAGAAGCTTCCTGCTTCCTTCGAGAGAGGAAAGTGCATCGAGGCCAACTACGCCATGAGGAAAGATGGAACCATCCAGGTGCTCAACTCGCAGTTCTAGTGAGTACTGACTGTCGATTGTGACTTAATCAAATATTTAAGTTGATGTTTGGCGTCAGAGATTCTGTCTGGAGAACAAAATCAGTAGCATCAACAGAATTTGGTTTTTCTCTTTGTTAAAGGAATAATTCAACATTTATTTATTTGCTTTCTTTCTGAGACTCAGATGAGAAGAGCTGACTTTTTCAAAGCTAGATCCAAAAAAATCTGCCAATAACTTATTAACTAAAATGAAACTAAAGCTAATTATTATATTATATATTTCGTTTTCTAGGAGTAAAATAGCTTATTAACTTCAAATAAGATCTATTTAATGTGAATAGTTGTGTGCAATATTTATAATAGATCATATGTGCATGAAGAATTGAAGTGTAATAAAGCTAAAACTGGATTGTCTCTCTGTCTGTCTCAGTAAAGACAAGGTGAGGGTGGCAGAAGGGACGGCTGTGGTTCCAGACCTGAGAGAACCGGCTCAGCTTGGAGTCAGCTTCTCCTACTGTGAGCGCTCTTCTTCATCCTCTTCCTCTTTTTGATTCTGTCACCTTTGCTGTCTCCTTCTTGTGCTCCATCTTGCTTTGGATTGCTATAAAAGTCAAGTTGATGCTTACTCTGAAATCATTATATATTTCCTTACGAAATTGTCAGCAGAAAATTAAACAAACAACTTTCTCATGGCTGGGCTTATTTTAGCTCATCCTGTTTAAAGATGCACACATACTTTGTGAATGATGATGCGTATCAGCTGACACATGATGCACAAGCCTCGCTGCATTTGTAAAGTCAATGACAACGAGCCTGTCTGTGTCTGTGACTCATCAAGTTATCAGTAGATGTTTATGTCCGTTTTCTGCCAACTTGAGCGTTACATCACATCAGAGCTGCTATTGAAGTAACAGGGTTCAAGTCTGAGACGCTGTGTGGATGTTAAAACTGTAGATCATTGTACATTTAAGGTGCATTTTCAAGATCAGCAGGTCAAGATCAAGTTAGCCAATACTGTGTTAATGTTTTAGATCTTAACTATTGAACTTTCTTATTCCAAGTTTTCATTTTAATCTTGCTTAGATGCCTCTATCTTATAGTATATTGTGTCTCATGTCTCTCTGACCTTTGCTCCCAGTTACTCCATACAGCCCTTACTGGGTTCTGACCACCGACTACACCAGCCTGGCCGTTGTCTACTCCTGCACCGACATCCTCCGCTTGTTCCATGTCGACTACGCCTGGATCCTCGGCCGGTCACGCTCCCTGCCTCCACAGACAGTGCGGTACGCCAAAGAGCTGATGATCAACGAAGGAATCGACCTGTTCAGGATGAAGGCCACAGATCAGACAGGCTGCAAGGATAGATAGAGGTTTATGAGTGGGGGTTAATCATCATGACGCCACAACATACTGGACTTCACTGCTAGTTCTCAGTTACAAGAGAACGCGTTGTTTGATCATATATCTGTATCGTGCTGTTGCTGCCTTTGCTTTTTAAAGATGCTGAATATAAATTAAAAAAAATAAGGAGTGTAAAACCTTCCAGTGGCAAAGAGTTGGTGGTTTTGTAATGTGATACTGACAAATATGCACTTACAAATTAATTCTCCGTTAATCCTAGTTACATCAGTAATATAGAAATGGAAATATCTTTTGACCTGTTGAAACCAGCAGGGGGCAGCAGAACCATAACACTGAACTAAAACTTCAGTCTTACTAAAATTCTTTGTATGAATTTGAGTGTTTTCACAGAGAAAGTGAAGACTGGGAAATACATTACAGTCATATTTAGCATAAAGTTCCACTCTCTAATGTTCCTGGACCATTGGCTCCGTGATATGAACTGACTCGCAGCCAGCCGATGCCCCCTGCTGACCTTTGCCCGCAGTTAGCCTGTTGACCACGCTGCTTTGTGTGACTCTAGGCTCGCAGAAATCCGCCGTTCATTCTACACGTTTACTCTGTGCGTTCATATCATTACCTCCACCAAGGAGGTTATGTTTTTGCCGCCGTTGGTTTGTCTGTTTGTTTGCAAGATAACTGAAAAAGTTATGGACAGATTTTGATAAAATTTTCAGGAAATGTCCTTTCTGGGACAAGGAACAAATGATTAAATTTTGGAGGTGATCCGGATCACCGTCTGGACCCAGGAATTTTTTTAAAGGATTCTTTATCATTGCTTGTAAAACAAACAAACAAACAAAAAAAAACGGGACATGGTCATGATAGTTTCTATGAAATGTACCAGTATGATCCGGATCCTACCAATATTCTGGATATTATGATCCAGAACATCATCTATGAGAAGAATAGGGGGCCGTCACATTTTTTCGACACCATGAGGTAACAAATGGAGATACAGACATGCAACAGAAATCAAGGAATCCATTGAAATAGATAAATCAAAGGTAGGACTAATATTTTGGGGTGTAAGTCGCAATAAGCTGGGGGAACTGTGCTGCTTGGCGGAGGTCTGCGCTCTCCGAGTGCTTTTCTAGTTTATTGTTGCTTTAAAATCAATAGAGGTGGGCGGATCGATCCAAATATCGATAGTATCGATACCAAGTTGATATCACTATCGGATCGATACTAGCGTGATGAGATCAATACTTTAATGTCAGTTTCGCTCTTACAGACAGACAGACAGACAACTTTATTAATCCCTTTGGGAGGTTCCCTCTGGGAAATTGACTCTTGTATGTGCTTGTGGAGTCAAAGAGGCGACAGCCAGGTCGCTGAACTTGCTGCTTCTTCTGTCTCACTCTCAGAGCGGAGCAGGCGCTCTTTGCTCCTCCTCCCCTTCTTGTGCTCTGATGTTGTACCGTCACGTAACTCAGCGGCAGCAGGCCACTCAGCTTCCGCTCTCTCGCTCGCTCTCACACACACACACACACACACTCACTGAAGCAGATTTTTTTTTTATAACATTTGTTGTGGTGTGATAGTTTTGTACACTTTTTTAATTGAGAAAAATCCAGAAAAGAAGTGCACTGAAGTGGGGAAATTTTATTTTGTATTGTAGTTTCTCAACACTCTACCTCTAAAATATTTTGTTTTAATTTGCTCTCATATAATAATTTTTTTCGCTTTGTTTTTTTAAGAAAAAATGCACACATAACAATGTTTGGGGGAATTTTTTTACTTACTGCTCTATTGCTTCTGTTTTTGATCATAAAGTATTTTGCAGTCACCTTTAAACTTTGCCCAAATTCTGTCCTGGGTTATAACAAAAAAATCCCAAGGAAAAACCACAAAAACACCTAAGGGTCAGCAGTGTGATGGTACATCAACCTTAAATATTAAAAGTACCGGTATTGGTATCGGTATCGGTGATACTGGCCCTGTATTTACTTGGTATCGGATCGATACCAAAATTTGCAGTATTAGTTTAGCGGCCACATCAGCCCCGGAAGTCTGGGTCAATTAGCCTGCTAGCTTAGATGATATGCACTGAACGCGGTCTTTTGCTACGTTAGCGACCGCGTTAGCACACAAGCTAACGCTAGCCAACTAAAACTACAATCTGTTTCACATGTTTAGCAGTAATGTTCGCTGTGACTCTGGACTCTGTGTTTTGGTGGTTCCTGTCTTTTAATGCTGTTAGCAGACTCCATTGCTAAGCTAACATTAGCTTGTCGGCCGTGAACTCTGTACCCGCAGGACGTCACATCCTCATAACGCATAATACCAACGCTACCATGGTAAATAAAAACATTCAACATTTTAAGAAGCAATTTAACAAAAAAAAAAAAAAACCTTTGTGGACATTTTAGCGTTAAACAGTGTGCCAATTCTCACTTCTCTTCCAAGACAAGCCAGTGTTAAGTCTGAGATAACTACCCACTGCTTAAGGCACCAAATTTAAATTGCATGATATACGGTGCCAAAGCTGAACTCAAGTTTAGAAGGATCACGACCGAGGATTCTTTATCTGCCGCAAAGAAGAGCTCAGTAACTGCGCTGACAAGAGCTGTTTCTGTGCTGTGTGATGCTCAAAAACCTGACTAGAATGTTTCAAAATATTATGGTTCAAATTAGTAAGAGTGAAAAAAAATATGGCTAAAAGAAAGGCAGTTTGGAATTAGTCAGATAAGATGTGTCAAGGCTGGCTGTTTCAACAAGAATTCTAAAATTAGAAGGAAAAGTTTGTTGGCCAGAGAGCTGGTGACAATAGTCAGAATCCTAGCACCTGCAGTGTTGAGGCATCTTTGAGAAATTTTGTTGGAACATCAAGTTTAATGTAATTTAGAGATAATATCTTTTAAAAACAAAGCAGAAAACAGCTGAAGCCTCAAGCAGCGACAGAGAAATCCATATCAGCAGGTGAATAATCTTATATGATCAACTCAGAGTAAAATTGGTTAAAAATTCCTCACACTTGCATGCCATCCTGTCTCTACTGTCGGCTGTCCAATAAAAGCAAAAATACCCCGAAAATGATTAAAAAGGAAGTTGAGACATTCTTTAGTTAATTACTGTAACTTTGTCAGATCGAGCATGAGACAAAAAACTCCGCTACGAGCACAAAAGCACTATGTACTATCACATATCACATGAGGATAATACTGACCTCCTGATGGCACAGATCACATTCAATCAAGGAACACACTGAATAGGTATGAATAAAATAAAAGAATGTTTTAGAATAATTCCTGTTTCTGTTCATCATTTAAAAAAAAAAAAAAGCATCCCTTCCTGTGCAGAACTACACTTCCATGCAGCGGGAGTCCGGACCTTAAGAAACCCAACCTGAGATTTTATTTGGGCCTCTCCACTTTCTGCGGGTACCAGCCACTAATTGATGAGTCACATGTTCCTTGTCAATGACAAACAGACACGGACATTCACATAACTGATGTAAAGTTTATCCCCATTTTAATACCTGACAGTGTTCTTACTTCAACAGAGGACTCACATTGGTTTCTGCAAATACAATCTGTTACAATTAATCACAAATACTGAGTAAAAGAAACATCTTACAGAAGAAAATGGCAGAAAGTTGCGCTTAAAACATAATCCAGCACTGATAAGAAGGGAAGAGCATCTGAATGTGCCAAGAGACGAAACAGAAGCAGTGGAGGAGTCTCAGATTGCAGAGACTATGGAGAAGAACAGAGCAGCAGCAGAGCAGTCCACACACACTGAGGACACTGTGTCACTTCCATAGGGACACACAGGGACCACGGTGGACTGGACATGGTGTGTGACGCTGGAGCTGATCTCAGAGTAGTTCACGCTGTAGCACTGTCTGTCATCTCCACCTGTTGTGATTCCTCCTTCAGTCACTGCTGGATGAAGCTCTCCACTCCTCCCAGTAACATGGAGTCAGAGCCTGGAAACACACAAGCTGCTGCTGCTGCTTCAACCTCTGTGGATCATCAGGACGCAGCTCATCCTCTCTCAGCATCATCACTTCCATCTGATGAGAGAAGACAGACAAGAGGAGTCAGAAATAAATCAGTGTTTCCACAGACTCCCTTCATCAGCATATAGAGCAGCAGGGACTTCAGTCCTGTTCACAGCAGAAGAGGAGCAGCTGTGGAGCAGCCAGTTTCCTTTCACCTCTCATCTTAACGTATTGGAGGACACAGTGGAAATAAAGTGCTGACAGTCCCTGAACGCATCATTACTGCACAAACTGTTCCCTGATGAATTTCCTCTTCTTATATGTGAACTGCTGTTCTATTTAAAAGCAGCAGTTTCTCATTTGATTTGTCTTTTGGGAAGCTTCTACTGACAATATTTGCACAAAGCTGATAGATGTTAAAGAGCAACTTGTGACCAGCTGAACTGCAGTGTTTCACAGCTTTCTCATGATTTAACTTTCAAGTCTATTTCACCTCTCTTGCTCTTCTAACCAATGTGATGTCATAGTGTACTGACACATCCTGTAGTACACTTCTACATCACTGCAGCGAGGTGGCAAGTTAAACCAGTGGAGGTCAGAAAAAAAGTTGCTCTTGAAAGAGGAACTTTTCTTTTGCTGTTCACACAATCAGACAGATTCTTGTTGGCACATGATGTTAATAAAGATCAGCTCAGATTTGATGGTGGGACAGTTTGATGAATGAGGATCTCTGTCTCTATACATTTTGTAAAGCTGTCAGCTGTGATCTAGCTTTGTTTTCTGGAGACATGAAACGACAACAACAGTCGTCTTGACCTCAACTCAAACACATGATCACAACAAGCTTCTGGCTGATCTGATTTGCTTTGATCCTAACTGTGTTTAGTACAATACTGTTAAAACCAGCAGGGACTGACTCGGACCCTCTACTGACCTCAGAGTCTCCAGTCGACAGTCTGGACTCTCCACAAGATCAGACAGCAGCTTCACTCCTAAATCCTGCAGGTTGTTTCTACTCAGATCCAGCTCTGTCAGATGGGAGGGGTTGGACTTCAGAGCTGAGGCCAGAGAATCACAGCTCATCTCTGACAAACTGCAGCCAATCAATCTGAATAAAGAATAAATGATGTAACTTTAGACAACGTTCCTGCTTCAAATCATTCAGAGCTGAAGAAGCTTCACAATGTACAAGTTTAGAAAATGGAAACTCCAAACAGCTGAACCCAATGGGACACAGGCTTAAAAGTGGAAAATACAAAAAGTGACAAAGAGATCTCATTAATATTAATCACAACGTGCTGCTCCTACAATAACGACGAAGCCCCAAATTTTCCAGAGACAACAAATATGTCAGGTTGAATTTTGAACAAAAGACATTAACAATATTTCCTTTAGAAACAGTGGAGTCATAAAATCAAACCCTCTTCAGTTTAAATTATTCAGTCAGTCGAAGCATCATAGCTTCATAAAAATGTTGGAGAAAATGCTGTCTGACCTCAGAATCTCCAGTCGACAGTCTGGACTCTTCAGAAAATCACACAGCAGCTTCACTCCTGAATCCTGCAGGTTGTTGTTGGAGCTCAGATCCAGCTCTGTCAGATGGGAGGGGTTGGACTTCAGAGCTGAGGCCAGAGAATCACAGCTGATCTCTGACAAACTGCAGCGACTCAACCTGAATGAAAAATAAATGATGTAACTTTAGACAATGTTCCTGCTTCAAATCATTCAGTCTTCAATAATCTGTTCACAGCTGAAGAAGGTTCACAATGTACAAGTTTAGAAAATGGAAACTCCAAACAGTTGAACCCAACAGGACGCAGGCTCAAAAGTGGAAAATACAAAAAGTGACAAAGAGATCTCATTACTATTAATCACAACGTGCTGCTGCTTCAACAAAGATGGAGCCACTTCAGCTCTTAAACTCTGCAGCTCCACCACTGGCTCCATCTATACAAACTCATGTTGTGCAGACAAACACAAATTCAAACACACTCAAACTCATTTAATGTTCCACTCAACATCCCAAAGTTTCCAAAGACGACAAATATGTCAGGATGAATTTTGGGGAAACAGGAACAAAAGACAACATTCCTTTCAGAAACAGTGGAGTCATAAAATCCAAGCATCTACAGTGTGAATTATTCAGTCAAAGCATTATAGCATCATAAAAATGTTGGAAAATTCAAACACTGAATATATTTGTTATTGTCCAATATCTGAAACAGAGATGATTTATCTATACATTTTATTGATTCTTACAAAAACCATAAGGTGACATTTGAGATGAAAAAGTTTCCGAGGTTCAGAGTGAATCATCCAGTGGAGAGTTCTCTTCTCATATTCAGGTTTTAAATGTGAATCTCAACATTGTTCTGCCACAGTCAATGGACTGAAGCACTGAAGAAGGAAACAGATGTCAGCATTAACACACTCAGTGTGGAGCAGTACAATATCAGCCTCATGTCTGCAGCTCAGTGTCAACACAACTTTCACATCACATTCATCTCAGCACAGAAGGAAAACATGGAGTCTGACCTCAGAGTCTCCAGTCGACAGTCTGGACTCTTCAGAAAATCACATAGCAGCTTCACTCCTGAATCCTGCAGCTTGTTGTCACCCAGATCCAGCTCTGTCAGATGGGAGGGGTTGGACTTCAGAGCGGAGGCCAGAGAATCACAGCTGATCTCTGACAAACTGCAGGAACACGATCTGAATAAAGAATAAATGATGTAACTTTAGACAATGTTCCTGTTTCAAATCATTCAGTCTTCCATAATCTGTTCACGGCTGAAGAAGGTTCACAATGTACAAGTTCAGAAAATGGAAACTCAACAGTGGAAACAGCTGAACCCAACAGGAGAAAGTGACAAAGAGATCTCATTATTAATCACAACGTGGTACTGCCTCAGTATAAGACGGAGCCACTTCAGCTCTTAAACTCTGCAGCTCCACCACTGGCTCCATCTATACAAACTCATGTTGTGCAGCCAAACACAAATTCAAACACACTCAAAATCATTTAATGTTCCACTTAACATCCCAAAGTTTTCAAAGATGACAAATAGTCAGGATGAATTTTGAGGAAATGGAGAGAAAATGATGAACAGAATATCAACAATAGTTCATATTAATGAAATGGTGGAGTCATATAAATTCCTGGTATCTGATGTTTGAATATTTCAGTCCTCATAAAAACTGCACAGCTTTATCAAAGTGTTGGAACAAACAGGATATTATATTTGTTTCTGTCTGACAGAGTTTTTGATGTAATGAACAACATTTAGAGTGAAGGTGAAATTTATTTAAAATTAAGAGTTTCCAAGGTTCAGAGTGAATCATCCAGTGGAGAGTTCTATTTCATCCCTCTTGACCGCCAGAGGCGGTGCTTAAAGCACTGAATATCCCCTTCGCGCATGCGTAGTTCGAGTATTAATACCAAAATAGTTACGTGTGACCCCTGACGCCCCGGAAGAGTCTATAACTTCCGGGAGCCATCAGGGGGTCAGTCCCCTTTTCTCTTCTCGTGCGATCGAGTCACAAACTTTTTCCTTCTCGCTTAAACCCACGATTAAGCTATAACTTGCAGTCGCCGGTAGTTCCGTGACCATTTAGGTCGGAGCAGCGAGTGTTCGCCCTCCAGGGACTGCGACTGAGTAACTGTCTGTGTTTGGTGCGTGGCAATTGGAGCCACCTGGACGCTAATGGCGCACCGCTCAGCGTCTCGCTTGCGGTGAGGGAGGATCCTCATTACCGCTCCGGACGCCAACAGGTAAGGTTGCGTACCCGCGTTCGAGACGCTCACATCGTATCTGTGTGTTTGCCTCTGTTGGTACAGGCTGTGTGCGCGCCGCCTCCCTCCAGCTACGGGTTTTGTTTGTCTCAAACGGCTTCGCTAGCGTGCCGTTGCGTCTTCGGCCAGAGCGTGTTGGCTGTCACCCTCTGTCCCCGTACAACACGCTGTACTTCTACAGCGGCGTTTTCTTTTTCCGTTTGTCCACGGCGGTTTGTCCCCGCTGTGGATGGCAAGCGCGGCGCTTCCCCCTCCAGGCGTCGGGGCTTAGTTTTGTTGTTTATTATCGTTGGGGTCTTTCTTTTTCTCCTTGTTGGGACACTTTACGTTAGCTACCTGTAACTAGCCCTCGCCTTCCCCCCAGCTTGTGGCTACTGGGCTTGGTTTAATTGGACGGAAGCCTTGTTGTGCTGTATACTCGTTTTTGTGTTGTCGCATATGCTATCAATATTCTTGCTATTATAATTGTTATAATTATTATTATCACAAATATTATTATTAATATTATTGCTATTTGATAATCATTAATTTAAGAAATGAGGGGTGAGGCGGGCTATACTCGTGTCCCTAACAGCCTCTGCAAGTGCAGGTAGTGTACACGCTGCCTTCCCACACAGAGTGCTTACGGACCAGCCAACTGGATCCTTTGCTGGTGCAGGCAGCGTACGCGCTCCCTCCCCACAGCGAGTGTTCACAGACCAGCCTGCTATAGGTACTTTGCTGGTGCAGGCAGCGTACGCGCTCCCTCCCCACAGTGAGTGTTCACAGACCAGCCTGCTATAGGTACTTTGCTGGTGCAGGCAGCGTACACGCTCTCTCCCCGCAGCGAGTGGTTACGGACCAGCTTACTATAAGCCCTTGCTGGTACAGGCAGCGTACGCGCTCCCTCCCCCCAGCGTACGGCTAGGCGCAGGATAGCACACCAAGTGGTAGAGTGCGCGCTCCCACCCGGTGCATACGAGATGGAGGGCTCTCACCTTTGCTCCTCCTGTGGGGCCCCCCTCCAGCCAGAGGACGGCCACGACCTTTGCCCCATGTGTCTTGGCCCTGAACACCTGAAGGAGGCGCTGGACAACTGCCATGGCTGTATGAATTGCTCCTACATGCCTTTGGCTGTGAGGACTGCCAGGCTGGCGGAGATAGGACCGCCACAGGGTGGGGATGAGCTCCCCCCATCAGGCCAGCCTGCCCCACCAGGCAGTCGAGACGTCGGGCTGAGGCGGCTACCACTAGCGCCGCTCCCCCTCCGAGGAAGAAGCCGAGGTCTAACCGCGGGTTGTCGTCAAAGGTTAGCCAGCTGTCGGCCGAGTTGGCACAGATGAGGTCCATGCTGATGGCCCGCCATCCAGACCCTCAGTCAGAGGGGGCGGGGGCACCTGACCCTCCAATGCCACAGCTAACTCCGGAGGAAGACACAGTCTCCCTGGCAGCCTCTGCCACTCATTTCCACGATTATGAGGAAGATGTGGAGGGTGCTACATCCCAGTTTTCGGACCCAGGCTCCCACTCCTCTGGCCTCAGCTCCCAAACTGTGTCTGAGGACCACTGTATGCGCGCAGTGATGCGTATGGCCTTGGAGCGTCAGGGTCTGGACGTGCCACAGGTGACAAGCTCTGCACCCGCGAGTGCTTTCTTCAGGCGCAGGCCACCCCCCACCGCCTTTGCCGTGCCTCACTCGGTGGACTTCCTGAGGGAGCTGCAGGCCAGCTGGGCGGACACCAGGGCTGGCTCCCGTATGTCTGCTGATGCGCGTACCCTTGCAGCCATGCACAACGCAGCGGCAGTTGGCCTGGACCATATGCCGCCTGTCGAGCCATCCATAGCGTCCCTCTGCGCCGCGAGACCAGGTGCCCTCGGCCCCAGTGTAGAATAACAGATGACCTGCTTGTGAGAGCTTACGATTCTGGGGCACGCGTTGGCCGCATTGGGAACTCCCTGTCGCACTTGATGCTTGCTCTTTCTGCCTGCTTGCAGGAAGGCGACGGGGGGGGCGGACAACGTGAGTGCAGATAACATCACACTGTGTGATGCGGCCCTGGAGGCATTTGGTCACATGACCCGAGAGCTTGGGCGGATGATGTCCACGATTGTTCAGGCTCGACGCCAGGTCTGGCTGTCGCAGTCTAATCTGACTGAGGCATCGAGGAGAACCCTCAGGAGCCTCCCTGTGGAGCCGGGAACAGTGTTCGGCCCAGCCGCTCAGGAGGCACTCGAGAGGACCATACAGGGAGGACAGACCAGGCAGCAGCTTGCAGGTCTGCGTCGCATGCCTCCCCCCAGCAGGCCTCTCCCTGGCAGAGGGAGGGCCTCCACAGCCCCCCCCCCAGTGCTCGCGCTCCACCACCACCTCGCATGGCGGGCCACCGTTACCCTCAGCGCCCGACACAGACACAGACCCGTGACTTGCGGACCCCTGCCCCTTTGCCTTCTAGGCGGTTTCGGGCCCCGGACCCTGGGCGACCCCCCACCAGGGCCCCCAGGGGTCAGGGGGCGAGGCGCTGAGGCTGCAGGGCCGGCCGTCGGAATGTTTTCACACCAGCAGCTCAGGTACTGGGCTGCTCGAGCCTCAGACCCGTGGGTGGTTTCCACTCTAACCCACGGGTACAGGCTCCAATTCCGACGCCGGCCCCCCACAGCATGCCGGGTCAGAATGACATTTATCAACGACCCGGCGAAAGCCCTTGTGTTAGACCAGGAGTTGTCCGCCCTCCTTGGCAAGGGTGCCATCAAGGCGGTAGACCCCCTGTCGCACCCCGGGGGGTTCTACTCGACCTATTTTCTTGTTCCGAGGAAAACCGGCGGATATCGTCCCATTCTCGACCTCAGGGGACTCAACCGGTTCCTCAGGGTCATGCCATTCCACATGCTGACCACTGCGGAGGTGTTACAGACGGTCGCTTGTGGGGAATGGTTCACATCTGTGGACATGGAGGACGCGTATTTCCATGTCCCTATTGCCCCCGAGCACCGCCCCTTCCTTCGCTTCGCCTATCGGGGCCACCACTGGCAGTTTCGGGTGCTACCATTCGGCCTCTCCCTCTCACCAAGGGTGTTCTCCAGGTGCGTTGCCGCCGCACTTGCCCCACTACAGTCAGAAGGCATGAAGATACTCCCGTACCTGGACGATTGGCTGTTGTGCGCACCATCCCGAGCACAGGCGGCGGAGGACACGGCGCGCCTTCTGTCCCACATGGCCCGACTAGGGCTCAAGGTGAATACGGGGAAGAGCTGCCTTGTACCGTCGCAGGTGACAACATTTATAGGTCTTTCCCTGGACAGCAGGACAATGACAGCCTGTCCGTCCCCCCACCGGGTGGACGATATCCTGGGCCTTCTGCTCCTTTTCCAGGGAGGCAGACGGCTGCCGTACCGTATGTTCTGACATCCATTGCAGCGGTTGTCCCCCTTGGCTTGCTGTTGCTGCGGCCCCTACAGAGGTGGCTCAACAGCTTCCACCTCGACGCCAAGCGGCATGGACACAGGAGGATCGTCGTGTCACAACGGTGCCTCCTGGCTCTCGTCAAGTGGCGGGACAGGGCCTACATCTCAGGGGGTGTCCCCATGGGATCTATCCCATCCCGCAGGGAGACTGTCGCCACCGACGCCTGCCTGTCGGGCTGGGGGGCAGTGTGGCAGGGCAGTACGGCTC
>JBBMOC010000953.1:0-16190 GCA_037975185.1 Centropyge bicolor | reverse complement strand
AAAAATATTTCATTTGAGTTAATAAACTTAAATGGTTCAAGACAATCGGTTGGAGATGGGCTCACCCTGGGCTGCGACGGGCGCTGGCCTTTCTGAAGCTCTTCTGCTGTAGCATGCGGATGCTGTGCTTATGTCTAACTGTCTGACTGTGACCTGACTACACAAGCACACACACACACACACACACACACACACACACACACACACACATACACACACCACAGGATGAAGTACAATCCAATAAGCAAACAGTGAGAGAATTCAAGGAAGTGGAGGCTTTGCTCACTTTCCTGATGGTTGAAGAGGGCAGCTCTGATTAGACTTTTCCATCTAGTCCAAGTTAGTGCTAATTTAGTAATTTAGTTTGACCTTGAGTTCACATGGAAATGGAAATGTTTTGTCACAGGTAATAACATACAGTATTTGATTGTAATAATAGTTTTCAGTGGTTCTCAGTCATTAATGTGACTTACACAAACGTACATATAATTTACCCTTTATATAGACTGCAAGTGTCACAGTAGTATTGTGCCTTTCAAAGCATTGAGCAGCAAAGGAGCAGCCAAACCTTATGTGGAGTGTTGGGTGATTTTCTGTTATGGAGAGCGCCAGCTGTAAACAGAAGAACTGCACTGGCTGCAAAATTTAGATAAATATAATTATCCAGTGCTTTTTTTTTACTGGGCATCAACCTTGTGTTTATGTGTGTATTGTCGAAAAATAGACTTGAAGCATAAATAAATGCTTCAGGACATGAGTACGCCCATGAGACGCAGCTGAGACGTGAGCCTGCATTAAACTGGTGCAGAGAGCCTGATAGATTCAAACCAGAGTGTGTCAGTTGCATAACACATGCAAGCATAAAACAATAGGATCTGATATGCTTGCAGTCCTGCAACAGGGTTAGGGTTAGGGCGTAGTTTCCACTGGGTATAGAGGGACATCCCCACCTCACTTTTCAAAATCCTCTTTTACAGTTTAACGTAGATATAATCTTTACCATGTTCACCATCTCAGTTATGCTAACATTTTCTTATTAATGCTTGCCACAAAGCACAACTGAGGCTGTGGGAATGTCATTAGTGTCACGGGTTTTTAAGCCAAAGCTATGGAAAAATTACAATTTTGACCTGATGATGGCGTTAGATGAAAAGTTAGAGGATCACCAAAGTGAGGGCAATCAGCAGAAGTTGAGGCATTTGACTGACCACGATAAATGTCAACCGCCCGGTGCCACTAGATGAACAGTCAGAGGATACTTAGAGTCAATTTTTTTTCAGCAAAGACATAAATACAATATTGAACTAAAACAAATGACAGACTAAATTTACTATGTAATATTAAGTGGGGTTTGTGTATTAATAATACAGCAGTTTGTGACATTCCAAATTCTGTTATTAGGCCATTATTACTATGAAAATGCCAATATCCAATTTCACCCTCATGTCATATTTTCAGGACTGATGTACATAATTGCAATTTCATATGTATATATAACAATTGAATGCACTGCTTCATTGCATTGCCCCACTTTAATGCTTTTTCCCTCACTGAAATGTTTTTTATGAATCATGTAAAACAGGATTTAACCAGACTGCAGTTAGCAGGCTGTCACCACTGGGTGGAGGCAGAGATGCGATGTGGTTGTAATGTAAACATGACATGTGGTTGTACTCTTGAACAAGGTCCAGCAGGTGGCAATGTGGAGTTATACATGTCAGCACTGAGGGGATGGTGTTTGTCCATTGGAGGCAGTATATCCTTAACCTTCTCAATCCTCTCTCTTTCTGTGTGTCTGTGTGTGTGTGTGTGTGTGTGTGTGTGTCTGCCTCTCTCTCTCTCTCTCACACACACACACACACACACACACACACACACACACACACACACACAGGCAGTGTTTTGAAACAGGGTTCACTCAGGGCTTAGCTTGGCATTCGATTTCAGAACTCCACCCTTAACAGCTCTAAATGGACTTAGTGACTCCACCCCACCCCCGTCCTGCTGCAGGAACTGCGTGCATGTGTGTGTGAGAGCGTGAGCATGTGTGTGTGTGTGTGTGTGTGTATGTGCCTTTAAATGTGTGCAGAGGTGGGACAGAAGAAAAGCCAGGGAGGAATCAAAGGGCCAAGGAATGGGGGGAAATGTAGGTCATGCTAGATAGGAGGGAGGAAGAAGTGAAGAGAATGGGGATAGAGAGAGACAAGAGGGAGGAAGACGGAAGAGGATGAGACACATGGCCTCCCAGAATCCCTCATGTGTCCTCTGGCAAATGAACAGCAGGGACAGAGAGACAAAAAGAGTCACAGAGGGATGGAAAAAGCAGAGCAGCACTGAATCGATCACAAGTGTACTGTGTGTGTGTGTGTGTGTGTGTGTGTGAGTGTGTGTGTTCTGGCCAATCAACAAGAACCATTACATTGGGATGCTCCTTCCCTCCTCCCTCTCTCCTTCCACAAAGAGGTGACCTAAATACTAAAGCCGCCGCACTGAAAAACTAATGCTTTCTTAGTGTGTGCGTGCGTGCGTGCCTGTGCGTGGGTGCGTGTGCGTGTGGGGCGGGGGGTTATGGTAAATGTTGCATCAGTCATGAAAGCCATAGTACTGCAGCTCAATGCTTTATTCTCGCCTGTTGGCATAGCAACCACTGAGTCAAACCAGGATGATCAAAGAGGGCCTAATTACTGTGCATGCGTGTGTGTGTGTGTGTGTGTGTGTGTGTGTGCAATGCTGCCTGTTTGCCTCACGCACTGTTGGATATACAGAACATTATATTACATACCAGTGGTACATAAGCCAACATTATGACTCAAAAGAAATAGGTAATCGTTGCTATTATTCTTCACCCTTGAAAGACGTGTAAATTACAGTTATACGATATTTATAAGTGTCCGAAATCTTAATGTACTGCTCACTATAGAGTACATGTTGATGAGTGTTTTGTTCATGTCACAATAGTGAGTGAGTGAACCAGGGAGTGATTATGGACACAGTCATTGTTTTCTGATTTTCCACGTCTGTAGTCAAGTCACGTCTGATTACATTTTAAGCAGGTTTTCTGATGAGGACAGTTTCGATCATGATATACAATTCCACCATTATCATTTGGCATAAATGCATGCTTGAATCAAAGCAGGCTTGTATGTAGTTTTGACCACATCTAAAGGCTTTTTAGAACTGCCACAGCCGCCATCATGGAGATGACGAGACGTTATAATCACTCAAATGGAGATAATGGCGCACACTTACGCACAGTCTATCCTCAAACACATTCACAGTTTTCACAGAAGTAGTTTTGTGAAGAATGAAAGACATACTTTCTAATCCCTGCACACCTGGCGTGCTTATCAGGCTGTCGCTTGTGGAAAGTTGCAAAGATTTCAGGTTTGAGCGGTTCTTCAGCGATCAGAGCGGCGAGCTGATACCAGCCAGATAGTCGTGTTCATAATTAAGAGCTGAAGTGTAGCAGGCTAAAAGCTGAAACATGATTTTGTAAAGATGCATTTTGACCTTGTTATTTCTGGGAAGGGCAGGAGGGTTTTTGGTACTATTGCATCTCATGTAGGAGGCCAAAATCTGTGATCTTGATCTTGATCATTTGGTGCATGCAGTACATTACAAACAGTGCCTCTTCAGTGAAACACAGATGACCTCCTCTTTAGCCTTTGCTTCCTCTACATGTGTTTTGTGAATGGGACACAGCTCACCCGTCAAAAGTTGCATACAAATACATCGATGGACATCGCTGGAAGCTGGTGTGGCGACTTGGAGATGTTTCAGGCTTAAAACAACTCAGTGAGTATTTAGTGCATTATCAACATCATACGACATAGGCGCAGTCAGTCTACTTTGACACTTGAGTTTTTGGGGCATGAGGACAAGTATTATATGATTTTCTGCTCCTACATTACTCTTACTACTACTAACAGATCTCAGACCAGATCACAGCTGATGGCTGCATGTTTCAGTGGCTGCACTAGTGTTGTGTGATGGCAGGCAGCTAAAGGCTTTTGTCTCATCTGCTTCTCTCTGCAATCGCTCTATGCTAATG
The DNA here is from genome assembly GCA_037975185.1 of Centropyge bicolor. Classification (NCBI taxonomy): domain Eukaryota; kingdom Metazoa; phylum Chordata; class Actinopteri; family Pomacanthidae; genus Centropyge; species Centropyge bicolor. Next base: position 12,139 of record JBBMOC010000953.1, on the reverse strand, counting down.
ACATAAGACCAGAGAAATCCTACTGATCAAGTGAATTAGAAGGTTTACAGTTTGTGCTTTTTCTCAGTCAGGTAAGAAAGCGAAAGCTAGTAAATGTGGAATTTGTGAAGCCACAGTTTAGTGAAGAGGAACCGAGAGAAGACAAAGTTCATTGCTTTTGTCAGCTGGGAGTACTGAGCTGTTTTTGTGTCTGTGTGAGACAAAAAAAGCCTGTAATATAAAATGTGTGTGAGACTCAGAACGGGGATGAGCCTGGTGTTACAGTTATGAAAAAAAAAACATGCCACCAATTCTCAGAAACCACGGAGCTGGTTGCCATGGGAATGCTGCAGGGAGCTCCTCGGCCTCCAATGGGCTTCAGCGATTTGTTACCGCGGGAAACCTGGCTTGTTGCCTAGGAGACCAGAGGCTGTGTGCTCCAGCTCAAACGGAGAGTTGTCTCTGCTGGGCTGTTACTACAGATGAAACAGGGAGGTGAAAAAATAGGTTTACACAGATCTACTGTGTGTACTACTGCTGCATGGCAGCTATATTGATTTGTTAGCTGAAATCTTTACATAACATCATAAAGGCCCATGGTGTAGGATTAAGGGGACCTACTGGCAATAATGGAATATGATATTTATAATTGTGTTTTCCTTACTGTATAATCACGTGAAACTACGAATCAATCACTTTTTGTCCTCGTTAGACTCAGTAAATACAGTAGATGGTCTTCCAGTCCAACTTCTCCTCCACATTGACAACAGGCTCGTTCTCCAAACCACTGATTCAGCTCCACTGTCGCAAGGACAGATACAGGAAAAGAAATAGGGCTGTGTATCTCTACCGCTCAGTCTGGCAGAGAAAACACTGCACTCATAATGCTGCACTTTATTGATACTGCCTGATCTGTTGGCACTGATTCCTGTCACTTGATGTTTTTTGCACAACATTTTGCTTTATCTTGCACATCACATCTACCTCTACAACTGCGTTATTACTCACTGGTTTTTAGGTACTTGTTTGTTGCGCTGGATGTTGTTTTTTGCACTGTATGTTGTTTTATGTCTCGTTCAGTGTGTTATGTATTGTTTTACTGCAGCTGCTCCAACAGAAGCATATCCCAGCTTGGGACAAAGTACATCTATCTCTCTATCTATCTCTCTATCTCTCTATCTGTCTATCTATCTATCGATCTATCTATCTATCTATCTATGTATCTATCTATCTATCCCTCTATCTATCTATCCCTCTGTCTATCTATCTATCTCTCTATCTGTCTATCTATCTATCTATCTATCTATCTGTCTGTCTATCTATCTGTCTATCTATCTATCTATCTATCTGTCTATCTATCTATCTATCTGTCTATCTATCCCTCTATCTATCTATCTATCTATCTGTCTATCTATCCCTCTATCTATCTATCCCTCTATCTATCTATCTCTCTATCTATCTATCTATCTATCTATCTATCTATCCTTCTATCTATATATAGGATAAGTATATAAGTATACCTGTCAACCTTTGAGTGCAGTGTTAAATTTGACAAAAAATTAAGTCCTGTTTTAGTCGTAGTCACTTACTGATAATTGTAGGTGGTTTAAAGTCACACTTTAGTCTTTTTCTTTGTTTAGTTTCTTTGTAGTAACAGTATAGTCAGAGGAACTCAGAGAGAGAGTTTCATAATACTACATAATAGATATTTTTCCTGGCTGTAAGAATTCCAATAAGAAGTAAGCATACCTTAAAACCTCGTGTTTAGTCATCTAGGCTGAGAAGGTTTTACTGACTTACCTTTCATTTCTGTAAAAAATCTGCATATTTCTGCAACACAACAATCCTTTATGGCCTTTGCATGTTTGGGTGCACAAAACAATCTCATCATACATTATTACAGATCATCTTGTTACAGATGTTATACTAATCAAATGATCATCCTGTGAAGGGACCCTCTGTCACTGTGCTGTGTGATGAATTATAGGAAAGATGTGTCAGATGTTTATTACTTTACAAAGCAGACATTGATATATTACAAAGTCCTCTGCTAAATGTGTCATGTTTCTCTCAGTGGAACTACCATTTAATATATCAGTGTTTCATTAAGGCAGGAAAACGTTATCTCAGAAACAACACGTTTATTCACTTTACATGGAGATAAAGTTAATATAGAATTATATTACAGTTTTTCTCAGTTGCTTTGGTGCATTTCTCACATCGCTATTAACATTTGCACAACAGTTAGTGCATTTCTCAAAACAATTAGTACAAACTGCAAAACCTAGTTGATAACCTGCAAAAGTGCCTCACTTGCTCAAAATGGATTGTTCATTCCTCAAAAGCAAGTATTCATGTCAATCAAAGTGTCAGTGTCATCAAGATGAAAAGTCCTGACACCATTGTTCATGAACAGGACAGTCAAATGGCTTAGTCATGTTTTCATTATGACAGTTTACTCTGGGAGTGTTTTCAAATGCAAAAAGTCAGATCTTGGTGACACCACCTGAAAATGCTCAAGACAGCACTATACACTGTTTGCACAGCCATTTGAAAACTACAGTAAAGTTACACATTACTGTATTTAGTGAGGTCACTGAGAACAACACACTGAATACATATGTTTCACATTTTTACTGCAAATGCTCTTTTCAATTCTAATGTGTTCAAAGCATTGTGCAAAAGAAAAATACACATGTATTTACAACAAACATGAGAAACTGCCTTTGGGTAGAGCTGTGTACAACTGTAAACGATACTGCAGTACATATTGGAACTGAACATACAACACATACAGTACTGCAAATCATTCAAGCACATGCTGCAAACCACTGTCTGAGCAGGTCTGAGTGGTGAAAACACACATTACAACAAACAACAACATACGTGTTCAGGTGGTCTCCAGTTAGACCCCTGTCATTCTCAGGGATTATGTCCCTGTAAAGAGAGTCTAACACAGTCAGCAGATGTTGTGTGTTGTATGGACCAAGACGGGGGAGATGAGTGAGGAGGCCATTTTCTGAGATGGCTGCACACAGTGTAACATTCCCTCCTCGCTGGCCTGGGACATCTGTGGTTGCTCTCTGTCCAATACAGTCCCTTCCACACTGTCGACCTTTTGCCAGATTGAAACCTGCCTCAGGAATAAAATGATAAAGAAATGTATCAAATTTGCTTGACAGGTTTTGATAACTAGTTCAACATTTTTGTATGTAATGACTCAAGCAATGAAATGAGGACTATTAGTTTTATAGGGAATGACTATTCAGCTTTAATAAGTGTAGTTAATTTTGACTGACATGACATAAGCAAATGATCATGTTAAAAAACAGCAGAGAATTGTATGAAAGCAACTGATGCATGTCCAAAGGATTTGCAATTTGTTGGAAAGAATGAGAAACTGCTACTATGATGTGCACAAATGACTAAATGTTGTGGAGGTTGAACTAACAGTTATGAGAACTTTAATTCTGATCAGAGAAATGCACCAAAGCCACTGAGAAAAACTGTATATCATGCAGTTTGAAAATGCTCAGAGCTTATGTGAGCTGATGACTTTTGTTCACCACAGCTGCACTTTTAGTTTTAGGGCTAGAGCTCCATTTTTTGTTCCCTCCTGACAAAATTTATCTCATGCAGAAATAGCCACTGAGAGAGGAAGCTGAGGGGAATGAAAAAGAGAAGCACGCTGCAGCTGTTTGGCACCTCTTCAGCTCGGATGACATCAGAAAGCCATCTGATTCGGACTAAGCCGTGTGGAGTACTGTGTGAAACAACTTCAGCAAATGATGAAAAAAGGTGGGAACTTTACTTTACAGGCTACATCCTGTTATTTCTTGGCAACCACCGGCCATGCCCAACGACACTGTGAAGTCTTGTCGTCATAATGTGACGTATTATTGACACTAAATACGTCCATGGACGGGGTGTAATTACACGAGGAACTTGATCATGTCCTTTAGATTTCATTGGTGTGACAGTCTGTACAGATCTCGAGAGGTTCCTACCACACCTCATGGGAGGAATGAATAAATTAGATCAGAACTAGCCTCTTTTGAAATGTTCCAAAGGTTTTGCTAGCTGAGATCCAAAGCACACATCTCATCCATGCTACTGCTTTGCGACCATATCCATCATTACCACACTCCATGGGATACTGTGTCAATGGGGTCGCCTAGTCACTCCTGATCATACTTGATTGGATACATTTACGAATCATTTCTAAAAGAGTGATCAGGATCAGAACTTGAAAAATTACTTTTTGTTTCACTGTGTGTGTAATTCACAGACATGAGAGTATTACTGATGTTGTCATCTAACTCTTGGAAAGAGAGCTCATTTCTAAAAATGTGTTTAATTGGTTCAAATTGATAGATGAGATGTTGCCTGTGTGATGCCTTCAGTACTGTTCCTTTAACCTTTATCTATTTTGTTTTTCATATTCATCAGCAAAATAATGAAAGTGCAATGCCTGCCAGGTGGCTTTTCTCTCCCAACTCTGTCCAAGTGACTAGAATAAAAAGGCTCTAATGCAAGAGTAGGAGAGAAAGTAAGGAACTTTTTGCACCGGTGCCAGCACAGATTTTAAGCCTGGCAGAGAAAGTGTGTGCTTGGAAAATGAATATGTAACCTTCCCTCTTCAATATTACTGTCAAGGTGACTTTGAACACATTGCAGCATAGAAATATTAGAATATATGGTTGCATTGGAAACAGCGTGATATAGTGAAGGTTGGTGTGCGGCTGACAAAGACCATGGTCAGCCCACTTGTAAATAAGAAGTGATATAAACAGATGGTGAATCAAACCTTCTCTGTGAAATTTAGATTTTAAAAAAAGTCCACCTAAAGGTATGGGGACAAACTTGTGTGTGTTCTTGTGTATGACTCTCCTACAGCTTTATGCAGAAATGTATTTGTTTGTGTGTTTGTGTAAGCAGGCATTGAGATGATGTCGTGTGACCAGGCTGTCTTCCCACTAACGGCCTTATATGTCATGTGTGTGAGCAGCTTATTACAACTGAGCCCACAGGAAGGTTGTTGGGCTTTGAAGCCATAGTGCCTAAACCATGTAACTGCAATGTCACATGATCACACAAAATGAGTTCTTTCTTTGTCAGAATTTGATCCATTCAGTATGATAATATTTGTAAAATGTGAAAGACTGGCTTCATGCTTCACTGACCTTTCATAGGAATGAACGGGGCCCTGCCTCTGATGCTGTGTCCAGTTCTCTTTAATAGATCCATGGTTACAATAATTGTAAGGAGGTGAGCTGTAATTGTCATAATAATTATGATAGGAGCAAAGGAAGAGAGCAAGTGACAAAGTATGAAGAGAAACTAAGTTCATGTATGGCGTGACTTTACAACCAGGAGACTGGTGTTCACATGCTATTCCTTAGCTGAAACCAAAAGTCAACTCTGACTTGTTGTAAATTACATATATGATGCAAGTTATAAGCTATGTAACAAGCAAACTCATTTGAACACAAACCATGATCTTTTCCTGAGGTTTAACCCAACCAAATTGCGACTGCTTCACAATGTTGAGTAATAGCTATGGGATGTAACTCCAGTTCTATGACTGTGCTGCTTGGCACTGGTACTCTGGTCATATGCGTCGTTTCAGGAGTCACTGGCAAAAAACCTATTCTACCTTTTGAATATAGGTTTGAGCACTTGTTGTGTGTGACAGATTAAGGCCAGTGTGAAGCAATCATTAAAGAGTGGCTCCAGTTATTGATCCTGGGATTAACAGTGGAGCTGCACAGATAACACAAACGCTGGAGCGCAGGAGGGTGTGTACCATAGACTGTATAAAATATGGACGTAGTGTCCGTGACGTCACCCATAGGTTTCTGAAGAGCAGAAATGAAGCAAATCGTAGTGCGTAGCCATCTTGGTAGCCTACCTCCGGTTACTCCAAATATGGACAAAGAGGTGGAGTGAGGGCGGAGCTGAGGCGGGTCGAATGATCGCTATTGGCTGAAAAAAAGCCGCTGAAAAAAGCCGCTTTATTCGAAATAATCAAACTAGCTACGGCTAACCAGCTAGGTTAAATGCTAAATAGCGTTGCTAGCCGGCTAACCCCGCGACGATCTCTTTCCGAAACTCAGTGACTAGAATTAGCCGGGGTGTCGCCCTTTAGACCGTCAGTTCATAGCTGTCAATCAAAGTGGCGCCACTTAGATTGACAGCTATGAACTGTGCATAATGATGTATGCTGTATATTTTAAACGAACGCCTTATAAAAAAATTCGCCCCCCCCAGAGTTGTCATGGAGTAGAAAAACAGCTTATGAGACTAGAGCCATGTTTTGAACCAGGCTGTAAATATGTTTTTTTTCTGTCGTAAAGTCGGACATTTTAACATGGGGCTCAGATCGGCTCAGATGTAATTGACTCACTTCTGCAGCCTGCTCTAGCGGTTATTCAAGGAACTGCAGCTTTTTTGCACTTCCGCATTGGCTTCATTTTTCAGTGCCGGAGGTTGCCGCTTGGTGTGTACATGCACTCACACAAAAAAACCACCACACACTTACACTCTCCCACGCTGCGTGATGCAATGCTTTTTCTGTGATGTCTCAGAAATTTGAACTCACATCTGTATGGTATTGACACTCTGGTCTCATTTCCAAAAACCTGTGCAGTGTGCAGGTCACAGGGCCTGTAAGACTTTACAGAGGGGATGAAACTACCTCAGGCAAGTTCACTGCTCTATTGATGGCTTAAGATAGGTGGCAGACTTCCTTCAACACTGCCAACCATTGCTGCAAGATGTGTGCACAGGCATTCTTGGTAGACAGAGCTGTACAAGATTGCAGTATTCTGACTGTACTTACAGAAAAATTACAACATAGTCACATCATTATTTTGATGATGTCGTGAATTAAATATGTGTCTATATATGTTGGTGTGTATTTTCTCATGTTTATATATCTGGGTGTGATACTATGTGTTAACTGAAGTTTAATTGTACATGTGTGCTGTGATGTCAACTGTGTTTGTACAAATGCCCAAGACAAATTTCTCCTCAGGGAGACACTGAAGGTTGATTTAATCTAATTTTGTCTGTTTTTCCCTATTGAATTCAGCATCATAGTTATCTGTCGCTCTGTGCAGGCGCAGTATCATCATCAATGAGTTAAAATGTCATGCAACAGGTTAGAGATGTTACTACAGTCCATCAAAACTTCCATCATTTGCCAATAGTCTTACAGTATTATGTCATATCTCATTAGCATTTTGGTTTAGCACTTTCCAAAAGCTGACAAGTCATGATGAGATGCAGCAACACAAGGAGTCAGCCAGACTCCTGACTCCTCATTATGTGAATGCAGAGCAGATATTTGAAGATAAATTTGGGCCCCTACTTTTGTGTTCCCACCTTAATTGGACACACTAGCTCAGGTGGTGATGGAACAACACCCAGCATCGCTCATTTCATTTCATCCTTGTCCCAAAGGAGACCAAGAGGAGAACAGGTAGTTATTACCAAATATTAGTTTGCCACTATTGTGCTGCATACCATTTTATCTGACACATACAAACTGTGATAGAACACAGAGAACAAACACATCTGTATATTTCACAACAATAAAACCATGCACCTTCTTTAGCTTTGACTAAAACATCGTTAGCAACCTTCCATTCATCGTACATTTAATTTGAAATCCATTGAGCTCTTGAGACCTCTCCAGCTGCTGTGCATGTGGACTCTGAGCATTGGGGAAGTGAAAACAGTCTTGTCCACGTCCTTCAGTTTTTGTCACTTAAAATACTTCCCAGTAAGTAACTGCTACCTTCTGAAACATTTACTCTCAGGATTGATTTGTATTTTGGCCAAAGTAGAACTTTGAAAGCTGGAACCTTAATTGTCTCAATTACTTATTGACAGTGAATGAGTGTATGAGAAGTGTTTAAGCTCCTTATTGTCTTTGAGAAGTATTTGAATTGTGCTTGCATGCCAGCCAGTGAATAGTGTGCTCCCAGCTCTCAGATATAGCTGCAGACTGGAAACCAAGACTATGAGCTAAAAGACCCTAAAAAAAAACCTTTGCAGAACTTGAGTGTTGGTTGCTTATTCTCTGTGGGTTTGTTATTACTAGCACCATCTTTACATTTAGTGATTGTAATGTAATAACTACTGATACATTGATTAGTGGAGCTTTAAAAGGAACATTTTAATATACAGTCTGTCTGCATGATGTTACTTAATGTTGCAGCAGACTCCACTCTGCTGTCACTTGGAAAGCAGATGCTGTAAGTGTTGCTCACACTGAGTGAAGACAGCTTCTATTCAGGCGCCTGCTGATTTTAATAGATACTGCTAATACTGCAGAAGAGCAGCCTTAGATAAATACAGACATCCCTGTTGGCTGCTCTACTTTCAGACTCATCGAACTTCCTTTTAAGCTTGTATGTTAACACTGATACAGAACAATGTGTTACTTATGTGCTGTCTTCATATAAAATAATTCAATGCACAACGTCTGTAACTATAATCATCATAAAGTGGAATGTATAATCAATACACAACAGGAAATGTGGAGATGGCTAATATCTGCTAGAGTATATAAGGTTTATCTTTATACCATGGGAACAAGAATATAATAGTAAGATTATGTCACTAATGACAAAGACATACAGGTAGTGGTCTCCACAAATCCAGAGGAGCTATGCTACACAACAAACATGAACTTAACATCAATGTTAATGGTGCTTGTTCACTGTTCTTCATCTGCAAATACAGTGTAAATAAGTAAATAAATAAATATATAAATACAGGCTTTCTTGTTAGCTGCAATCATGACTGTTCTACACCGAGACTGAACTGGCTCATTTCTAGGCAGGAATTGCAGCTACTATCGCCATCTGTAGGTAAAAGCAGGCTTCGAGCTTCTAATGATGAAAGCGGGCAAGTTTGGTGAGTGGCGTAAAGAAATTCAAATAATAATAACCAGAAAAACAATGAAATGTTGCTTCACAAAAGAGCATCTACACGACACAATCCCGGCATACAGTTCTGGTACAAATGCTCTGCTGCTCTTTGGCTCTCTTCGGTGTCCACATTCGCTCAATTAAAACTCTCGCCTCTATCATAACGTGTGATCGCTCGCTGCCAACATGTCCTCCTTCTGCATCTCTCTCACTGACTTCCACAGTCTGATGTGCTGCTGTGTCCTTATGCAACTCTGCCAATGTCAGTTATAAATAGCAGTGTAGCCTCGAGTGCTCACAGCTCACACCCCAAAACACACACACACACACACACACACACACACACACACACACACGTATGCGTGCACAACAGTCCTGGAGAATCCATTCTGCATAACGATGACAGAGGCTTCATATTCAGCTGGTGTTACTCAGTTCGACTGTAACCTTCTTATAGCAAAACATTTTTAATATTTAATATTTCATTCTTTTGAAGAAAGTGCAGCTCTTCCACCAACTGACTGTAACTGGCTGTAGACCTGAGTACTGAATGACTGAATACTTGCTGTACACTAACAAAGTAGAGATCAAAACATGGATTGTGAAGCTGCAGCATATTACGCAGTAGAAAAAAAAAATCAGGGCATCTCAGTTCACTGAGCTCCACTGAACTTGGTTTGGACATCTTAACTTAGCCTGAACTTTAATGTAGCCAGACTTCTCTTTTAATCATCTCTCCATTTTTTTTTCCTGTGGAAATCTGTCCGGTGCAGACTCGCCATCTTTTCTTCTCTGCCTGCCTTTATCTCTGCAGGCTGGCAATCCTCTATGTGTCTGTCTGTCTCTTCAACTTGTGTCTCTGTTGGATACTGAGCACTTCTGAGGACTCTCACCCTCTCTCTCTCTCGCTCTCTCTCTCTCTCTCTCTCTCGGGAGGGAGAAACAGAGAGGAGCTGAGGGTTGGGAGGAGGGAGGAGGGAGGAGAACTGAGAAAGAGGATTGAAGCAGATACTGTCAGGATTTAAAATGAACAACGACTTATGTTGGCTTCACTGTTTCACTGCGGTTTGAAAAACAAGAATGATGATAGTGAGAGTGTTGTTTCTGCTTATAAGTACATATTAACACATGTACATCTCCACGTTAGTTGTTAGTTATCGGTCTGGGTCTGACAGTCATGTTTCAGGTCAGGTCTTTCTTTTTGGAACAGAATCGATGTGCCTCAGGTTCGGGTTTTCCTATGCTCCATGCAGAACCTCATCAAATGTTCAAAAGCAGTCTGGGCAATACCAACCTTGTGGAGTTCACAGTCATTGTTGTCCTCTGTCCACAGCTGTCGGGAATGCTACGAGAAAGACTAAATTAAACAGGGACCCACTCCTCAAAACATTGCTCCATAGCACCACCTGTGGTATAAAACTACACAGGGGACCTTTAAGAAAGAAACAGTGCTGCATTGGTTGATTCTATATTAAATGTGTGATTAATCAAACTTGCCCATCAAATCAGGTGTGGATCACAGACTTCACATAATCCCATTAAACGTAGTGTAAATCTGAATTATGTATACAGCTGCACGAGGATACAACAAAACCAGGCCATGTGATAAAAGACATTCATCTGTGTGGGATTGACTGAGTCCTGATGATCTAAGTATCAGCTCGATTTATCTCGAGCCACCGCCTCCTCATTTAACTGCAGCCGAGCTTCAGTCATTTTTCCTTTGGTTTCCATCCTTGTCTCGTAGTTAATATTATCAGAGTGCAGGGCACTTGAAACAAAACATTACAATCTGTTTCATATGCTTAATAATTCCATTCATTTCTTGATGTTTCAGAATCATGCCAGGCCAGTTGGTGAGGTTGTGTAACTCGCACACGCAGCTCTGGGATTGTTAGCAGTGAATTGGTGTTCCAGTTCTATTTAAAGCTCCTGCCGCAGTGAGAGACAGATAACTTCCTTCATTAGTGATAACCTGAAATATTCAACAGGAGGCAGGCAGAGAGCCAGAAGGAGGTCGATGGAGAATAAAGGGGGGGTGAGTGTTAGAAAGCTTTCCTGCTGCATCATTAGCTGTTTCCATCCAACTGTCATGTCGTGTTGCAACGCCCCCAATCACTGTGGCGGTCTCACGGGGTCAGGAGAAGTCTAAAAGGCTTTAAGTAATTTATGACCTTAATTGACCTCTAATAGTGGGAGGTGTTGCAACAGTGAGAGTTAATTCCTCACGCGTGGATCTCAGGCCTGCACCCAGTCACATCAAGGTAACCTTGAATTGCAGCAGCCTGGAAGTGAGAAAAAAAAATGACATTGTCACAATAGAGAGATGTAACCCAGCTAATTACAGCAGATATTTCCACAGGATCTTTTAGTGGAAAGATCATTTATTACCAAGCTAAGAAGTAATGGTGCCCGGTTTGTGTCTCCAGGCTGTCGGGAATTTGCGCCACAGTGTAATCCAGAGCTGAAACTACATTCAGCATGTCATGTTTAAGTGTAGCACTGATTCCTTTTTATATCTTCGTCAGCTTTACAAGGAGCTTAAAACATGACTTTATCTCCAGTTCTCATCACAACTGATTTTTAAGCAAGTTTGTATTTGCATCATTATTTCAAACATAGAGAATCTGTATATAGGTTAAATTGTAACAAAGCTCAATGGGATCATGTGGTGCAAGCCTGTGAAACATTCCAATTTAAAAGGAGAGCGACAAGGACCAACAGTCAGAGACTTACTATGAGTTAGAGCCCGGTCACACCGGACTGAAATGTAAAAGATAAATAGCCATGTATTTTGGAGAGGAGGACACTGGACAAACTGTTATCCATTGTGGATAACCCTGACCACCCTCTCCACCAGCTGCTGGACAGACAGCGGAGCTCCTTCTCCAACACACTGATTCAGCTCCACTGTCACAAGGACAGACACAGGAAATCTCTCCTGCCACAAGAAATAAGACTGTTCAACCGCTCAGCTCAGTCTGGCAGAGAAAACACTAGACTCACAATGCTGTCGTTTATTGATAGTTTCTGATCTGTTTGCACTGAATTTGGCCACTTGATGTTCTTTGCAAGCCATTTTGCATAATCTTGCACATCACATCTACCTCTACCTCATAGGATCAGTGGTTTTTTTAGGTACTTGTTTGTTGCACTGTGTGTTGTTTTGTTGAACTCTATAATATTCTATGTCATCTATCTATCTATCTATCTATCTATCT
>JBBMOC010000952.1:0-16201 GCA_037975185.1 Centropyge bicolor | reverse complement strand
TATGGGTGACGTCACGGACACTACGTCCATATTTTATACAGTCTATGCTTTGTAACATCCACTGATATTACGAGTATATGATACAAGTACGAAACCTGGTGTCACTGGCAAACACAGGTGTAGTCATGTCTCAGAGCACAGAGAGAGTGTGGCACATTAACATGAAATAAGATTTCACTGTAATGTTTTAATATTATATCTCACACTGTTTCTCAAAGCAGTGGATGAGATAATGTGCTGAAACAGTAGAACAACTGCTCTCTGACCCGCTGGGAGGACAGTGTTGAACAGAGCTCTTCGCATCTTTCAGCATCATTACACTTGATTAAATTGATCAAGGTCTCAGTTGAACAAGCTAATTTGCCCTTCAGCAGCACAGCAACATATAGTAATCACTTCATTCAGGAAGTAATCACCACAGCCTCCACCAAGAACAGTTTTCTGGGGTTTTTTTTCCTCATCAAATCTTTAGTTCCTGAATACTGTGATATATCAGTTCAATAGAAAAAGCGACAGGGATTCTGGGTTTTAATAGTCAGATTGACTGGCTGATAAAAATGAGCCATAATGACATCGAGATAAAATCACTGTGCGGTACCTCAGTATTTTACTGAGTAAGCCGCTTTGATGAATTCTTCAATTTCTAATGTTTGAGGAGATGATTGAGATGCTTTTTTCCCTATTACAACAGGGATGGAATGAATGATTAGTTTCACTATTGAGTAGCTATTTGATATATTGTTTATTCTATAAAATAACATAAAACTGTGACATCATCTATGAAAGTATGGAGGCCTAAACAGGACAAACTGTTTTAGTGTCCCGGCTGGCAAGAACAACAAGCATGTGTGAATTCACGCATGAACATGGCACTAAAAGCAGAATGAAGCTGCTGGAGTTTTATGGGATAGTCAATCAAATTTTACATCACAGTGAGGCCATTAGCTAATGCTGCCATCCAAAGTAACTTTCAGTGAGTAAGTCTGGACTCAGCGTCCGGTTCAAGGACACGTTGGACTGACAGGACACACGGATGTTTGTTGATGGCGGCACTAGCTGTGATTGGACCTGTGGAATTTAATCACAAGGTCAATCTGACACTCGGCTGTTTCCTGTGCTCCAAATCTAAGCCTGAATGTTTCCACACCATGATCAACTCGTCACCAGTCTGTTCATTTCTTAAAGCTGAGTGGCTGAAAGTGATGATTAAGTTTGACAGCGGAGAAGAAGGTGGACGCGGGTGAAGGTTAGAATTGGCACACAAGTGGCATAGAGAAAATAAACAGGTGATTTTTTGACTTTCAATTCTCACCTGAGTAAAGATAACAGGTGAGCACAAGGTTAACAGGTCAAGGAAGAAAAAGTTACCTCACGATATTAATCAAAAATGCTGCAGCTTCAGCAGACTCAGCTGTCTTATTTGATGGATTACAGTGACTAGAGTGCTAAAGATGATGCATGGAGGAAGGTTGCATAGATTTCTGGATGATGATGATGATGATGATGATGATGATGAATGATGATGTACAATCAGTCAGAAAAGGAAAAAACATCAACTACTAATCTTTCAAAATCTCCTGTTTTAAGAGAAGCCCTCTGTTAGAAAACGGAAAACTTGTGAAATTAAAATCTACTCAGAGCACATATAGTTTTTATTTCTTTTGAAAGAATACTTCACCCATGATAAAACTATTTCAAGGTAGCCTGACAGTAGACAAACTATTACTGCATCATTAAAGGCCTTTTAAGAGTTTCCGGCGTTGTTAAGACTGGGTCACAGCAAAACTGAACCCAATTACAGCCGAGACATAAATAAAACCACCTCCATTAAAGTTGTGTGCATGCCTCACAGGGAAGCACTGCTTGTACTGACACTTCAAGGATAAGACAAAGATGACATGACTAATCAAAACACTTTGACCCTGAAGGAAGAAGCACTGAGCCACAATTACACTGCTGCCATTAAAATGCTGCATGTCCTCAAAGAACCAACAGGGAGGTATGATGAACCCTGGTTGTGTCCAACAACAGACATGATGGACGTCATGCACCTCAACATACAACATGGAGGTGCACTTCAGAGACCAGCATCAGGACAATGAGACACAAACAGGCATCAGTTCGAAACTCATCTTTTGTTTCTTAAATCGATAAAAAAAAAAAACTAAAAAAACTAAAAAATGCACAAAAACTCTGAAAATACAAAATAATTTAAATGTATAATTCCACTTACAGAAAGAAACAGAGTTTAGTTTTGATAAATTATTGAAACAATTAACTCATTATCAACATTGAGTCACTTAATTTGCTTTCAATTAAACAACTGATAAACTGACAAACATGTTGCACTTCACTATAAAAAGGTGGCATTCACATGTGAAGTGTTTGTAATTTGTCCTGAAAGAGACTCACACTTGATGTTTTACACATGATTGGACAAACAGGCTGATTGAAAACAGTAACCAATTCTTACAGAGGATTTAATTTTGTCCTTTTAAAATACTGAATAATGAAATATGAACATCTTTGTCCAAGCAGAAACTGTGCAGCCAGTAAACACTATTTATACACATTGATCTCCTCTGTATTGAAATGTTACACATCACTCAGACCTGCCAGTGCCAAATCTCTCTATTTCTATAAGACATGACTAATCGAGCCACGACCACAGCAGAGCAACAAACCGCTCCTCAGCTCTGAGTCTCGACTGGTGGAGGGACGGCAACCTGATGAAAAGAGCACCGCTTTGTTCGAAGCTTTCTGCATGACAAGGAGGCCAGATGGCAATTTCTCACATCAGACCCTGCAGCAACAACAGCCAACAGCAACGGGCCGATTCTGAGGAGGACGACAGCAGAACACAGTGTACGGGCAGGAGACCCTCCAGCCACAGAGGACCGTGACACGGTGACTACATTTACATGCACACGAAGTCTCCACTGTTATTTAGAATATGACAATAATATGACCAAATTAGTCTTTATCCCAAATGTGGTATTTTCAGATTCAGTGTAGATTTTATTCAAGCTTTAGGAGCCTTCTCTGGACACGCATACAGCAGATTTGGAAAATGTGCCTCAATGGGCATTTTCACCACAGTTTGCCACCACACGGCCTCTTGGCTGTTTACAGTCATCTCTGCTCGTTGTAAACAAACCAACTAGCCAACAGTTTGCACGGCTTGAGTAGAGACGCACGCACAAAAGAAAAGCCACGTTTCCGGTGAAAAGAAACACACGGAAACAAACATTCTGATCGATCTGGATATCAGCAGTTTGTTAACGTGCAGATACTGAAATGCAGACCTTTTCTGTTAATCAGAGCACAGCTGCATGTGAACAGGAATATTAGTGGAATATTCATTAACCATGTAAACAGCATTTCTTGAAATAAAGGTAAAACGGAACATTTTGTGCATGTAAACATAGTCAGTGACGTCTTAATGTAAAAAAATCTATGTTGAAAAAAGACACCAGTCCTTGTTTAAATACACCAAATTTCAGCAGGATGTGATTCCCTTTCCGAAGTACAATCAACACTATTTCCCTAACACTGATGAATTGGCATTTCTTCCCATCACACAGACAAACTGCTGACCTGTAATAGTAAAGGAAAAGTGAGTTTTCCATTAAACCCACACTGAATCAGACAGGGCAGTCTCCACCTCCTGCTCCCTGCCACCTCACATTTCTGATCTGATCACATTATCAGAGACGTGACAGCGAGACAGAAAAGCACCTGCTCAGACATGACAGATCGAGGTGTGGCTACATCAGCAGAATATCTGAAAAGTTTCCATCCACAGAAGTTTCACTGTGGTTTCACCAGTTTTTCCATCCAAACAGCCACTGGTCATAAAAACAGCCAGTTCAGACAATGACAGCACTGTTGGAAGCGAAGAAGAAGATCGATGAAGATGATGATTTCTGTCGAATCTATTAACTTTATATCCAGTCAGAAGTGAGATATTCTGCTCACACCTCAGTTTTATTGACACTGCCGCTGGCGTTTCCATAGAGTGAAGCAGCTTGACGCCTCTGTCCACTCTGTGTAAACACAGTGAGCCTTTGACAACACAGCTCACTGCTGCAGCAAACACACAAAGGAGATGCAAAACACAATCAATGCACTAAACAGAGCAGCTCCATCCAGCCGGCCGTGATTAAGATTGATTAATTAGCAGCTGCTTCTGTCCAGCCGACCCTGTCTGCTCCTGAGGTGTGTGAAATGACACCAAGTTATGCAACACAGACGCATGTGTCGAGGTCTGTCCCTGTGATGTGAATAAAAAGGTCAACATTATTATCATGGATCAATAACAAGCCTGGACCTTCTGCCAGAGCAATTTACGCTTAACTGACTTCCCAGTGTCAGGCACTGTGCAGCAGAGCAACACAAGCTGCTTCAAAATGCAGCCAACTGGGTGCAAAGACAATTTGTCCAGCAAAACAGGAGTCAAACGCCGTCCGAACTGAGGGGGGGGGGAGAAGGGAGCGTCCCACAGAAGTGCCACCTCTCTGCACACAAAGCCAGCCGCTTCCTGCAGCAGCAACAGACTCCTTCTCTCCCTCTCTCCCCGGCTGAAGCTTACCCGTACTCAGCAGGATCCTGCAGCACAACAGGCTCCCTCGCCGGGCTCTCCATCACGTCCAGCGCCTCGTCCCTCAGGTATGGGTTGCCCGGTAAATCTCCATTCACCTCAGAGTGCGTCCCCGGCGGCGGCGGCGGCGGCGGCATGCCGGTGGGCTCCACTGTCTGAGGATCAGGCTCTGTGACCTCCTCCTCCATCAGACTCTTAGATGCAGTGGTGCCTCCAGCAGCAGCAGCAGCAGCAGAGGCAGACTGCCTGTCCACAAACCACTGAGCCCGGCTGCCTCCACAGTTTGGGCTTGTCCCAGAGCAGCGGCATCGGTTCCCACAAAGCCGTTGTTAATATTTGAGCAGTGAGAGCAGCAGGTACGACAGCTCCTCTCATGCTCCTCTCCCTGGCTCCTCACTCACTCCCGCCCTCCCTGTCTGTGACTCCCTCTCTCCCCCTTTGCTCTCTCACTCACTCTCCAGTGCAAACATTCCTCCACATGGGGAGACAGAGCGGAGGGCTCATTAGTGAGTCCCAATGACAGAGTCAGCCCTGCCTGCCTGCCTGAGGCTGTGCTCACAAAATACACAGGGAGAGGCAGAGAGAGAGAGAGAGAGAGAGAGAGCGAGAGAGAGAGAGAAAACAGAGACAAGGTGGAGACAGACAGTCAAATAAGGAAAGACAGACCAAGAGAAAGACAGGGAGGAAGTAGGAATGAGATGAAGAGAGACTGTGAGTGTGTGTGTGTGTGTGTGTGTGTGTGTGTGTGCAAGAGGAACACATGCGCGCGCACACACACACACAGCCTTTATATCCCAGTGGATTATGCTTACAGTGCGCTCTGCAGGTCAACACTGGGATGCTGTGAAGGCGCATCACACTGAGAGCGACACATCTCCAGGAGAGCGCGCGCCACCGTGCGTAAGGACGTGCGCCACCGTGCGCAGCCAGAGCGCGCGACGGACGACGCTGCGCAACGGGAGGACGGAGATGGTGATGGTGGTGGCAGGGGGTCCACAGTGAGAGCTCAAATCGACCGCCCCCCCCTCCCCTCAAGACACACACACACATACACACACACACTTCCTGTGAGCTGCTCGTCATCAGTGTGACACGCTGATTCAACAGCTTCCATCATCATGACAGTGTCTCATTAAAAGACATCAGAATTATGCTCTTACGTTCACAATGTTGGTTAAAAATAATCCCACGAGATCAGGTTTGTCCCTGAACGCAGCATGCTGTGGATTTGGCTCAACAGTTAATGAAAAACTTTATGAAGCACAGATGAGGAGATTCCGTCGCTGCAGCCTTTGATAAATCTCATGACACCAGAAAGAAGTTAAATATTAATTTGAGTTATTTTACAGCCTATTTCTCACACATGCTCCTCAAGTGTTTCCATCTGCTGAGACGTTTAAAAGATGGATTTGGGCAGCTCTGAGGACAGACCTGCAGGAACGATCCTAACAGGTGTGCGCCTGCAGGGAGCGCCTCTCCAACAACCTGCAGCCTGCTCATTCCCCACAC
This sequence comes from Centropyge bicolor, assembly GCA_037975185.1. Lineage (NCBI taxonomy): Eukaryota > Metazoa > Chordata > Actinopteri > Pomacanthidae > Centropyge > Centropyge bicolor. The sequence goes on along the minus strand of JBBMOC010000952.1, from coordinate 10,092 downwards.
AGCCTCATTCAATGTCCAACTTACCTTTGAGGGTGTTGAGTGTGTGAAGGTGATCAGTCAAATCCGAGGATCGATGCCTGCGAGCGGATCCAGTTTAGAGACCTGCGGACTCCTCAATCAGCCTCGATGATCGATCCGGGTTCTTTGTTGTCTTATTGGAGGTTTAATCCTTTGTTTTAGAGGAGCAGTGCAGTCATCTTGTTCCCATCATAAAAAAAAGATGAAGGGTCACAGCGGTTGGTTAGTTTTTATTCTGTCATGAAGTCCAGCAGCTTCACTTTTTCAAACTCCCATCAGTTCATCTCATTCAGCGTCACGAGTCATGAAGTCCGCTCGCAGAAAAACGTTTCACCGCAAAGCTCCGTTGAGTCAAAGTAAAAATCCATGGACCGATCATCCGCACACACACACTCTCACAGACACACACACGCTCACACACACACACAGGTGCGGAGCGTCGGTGAGATGGATGAGAGCAGCGCGCGGCCGAACGAGACGCTCCGACCCCAATCAATACGCAATCCAGGAGCTGAGCACTGATTGGCTGCTTCTTACTCCTGTTTGCCTTTAATGGGCTCATTGTGTCATTTTGAGACTTTCACATTTAGACACATTTAACTGGACACGTTTCTTCCCTCACTCCTCCTCTTCATCAGATTTAGAGTTAAAAAAGTGAAAACTGTGTCAAACCAGCCAAAACAAGCCTTTTATTTTCCGGTGATAGCTTTCAAAATAATACCACCATTATTTTAGTATGGCTGGAAAAAAAGGTATTGTTTCTGTTCATAATTGATCTAAAGTCTTTTGTTAATTGTTAATAAAGTTTTCTGTTAATCTGAACTCAGTGATGGATATAGGCTGGTGATAAATCATATATCTCACTTAAATAATATAATAAGATGATTTTTAAAAATGAAAGTAAGTTATTGTTTTATTTTGGTGAGTGTTTGCCTGATCAATTTATCCACATTTTCATTTACAGCCAGGTCCCAATAGAGGAAAATGTAGGCTATATTTTATCGCAGAAACATGGAGATGTAATCAGAGAAGGAGACACAAAGAAAATAAATCGGCATGAAGCAATAATATTGTATTTCCTCACAGGGAAGATTAATCAGTTTTCTTTACTCTGAGTTCACTGTAAGATGAACATTAGTCTAATAAACCTGCTGTTCCAGTTCAGACTGCTGCACTGACTGATGTCCACCAGAGCCAGAAACAAGAGTGATGAGAGCAAGCAGCCACCAACTCTGTGATGAAAGAGTGGATAAATCAGAAACGTTGGCTCTGACAGTCTGCAGCTTGGTGTTTCTCTCATGATAAAAGGGCTTGTTTGAAACTGGTGACATTTCTCTAAGTGATGAGTTTATGTCCAGAATAGAGCTGAGTCAACAAGTGACACCTGCTCTGGCAAAAAATGAAAAATTTACCTGGTACTTTTCAGAGGACGGTGAACAATGCAGAGTCCTCATAGCTGAAAAAGATCATAGCTGCTTTGTACATGTGGAGTTAAAACATTCATAGGTGCTCATATATGAGAGGACGATCCTGAGCAAACACAGAAAATTTGGTGATCCGGCATGAAGGACAATACCTGAACACACATTTCCACTTAGTATTTACTGAGCATGTTCCTGAAATTTGTTGCACTTTGAGGAAAGTACCTGTTGATCTTGTGCACAACATCTACTATTCTACAAAAATCAATATGAATCTAATCCAGGAACAATTAATATACAAGCAGATGCCTCCACTTCACAGGAAGCTGTGTCTCCAGATGTCAACAGCTGGAGATGTGCAGGTCAAAAATTCATTGTTAAAATTAGGAGAAATGTGGCTTTAAAGTGAATATAATCATTGTCTCATCAGCATTTCAGTGGTTATATTTAAATCTGTAAGAAGGACCAGCCTCGCTCAAATACAATCAGTGAAATGCTGATTAAACAATAGATGTGGGGCTCAGTTTTCATCTGGACAGCTGTTGACCTGCAAATCACCAAACCAACCCTCACTGGGTTTTTGAGCCAGTGCTGATGACAGCTTGCCTAAAGAGGTGTCACCAAAATACAGCAAAAACAAAGAGATAATCAATGTTAAAATAAAGAAAAATCAGTGGAACAGATGAGAAGCCAGTGTTTGATTTCTCCTGAAGTCTACAAGGCTGATGGCTGAACACCTACTCTCTCTCTTTATTCCTGCTCCTGTCAGTCGAGTCAAATGAACGTCTCTGTCTGACGGGGTATTGTAAGTTTAACGGTGGTAATCTAGATTCAGGGTAATGTGCCTACTGGGATGCCAGAGGACAAAAAAGGCCATGCCAAAAAAAATGCCACCCACTTTTTTTTTTTACTGTCATGATTACAATGATTTTTGTTTTACATTTTACAGCGTTTACAGGGTTTTAGAACAGGGTGACTTAGTGTGAGTCAGCATGTGGGAGTCAGACGTCTTGGGCCTGGATACATACGTGACCTTTAGGTTATTGTATATTCTCAGACGTGCTGGACGTGCTGCACATCCAATAACAGTTTTATTGAGATGAAATAAAGCCCATATTGCAAAACAGTGACTCGCTGAGTGGACTGAGTGGACAAGCTCTATTTGAACAGGGATGTCTCCTGAGGTCAGTGCACCTGTCCGCCTTTGCAAAAATGGTCAAAAGTTTACAGGCAATGACATATCTCACCTTTAGAAAACAACAAAGACACTGAAATAATAAGTGTAGATTTACACAAAAAGGGTCTGTGAGCAGTTTGCAATGAAAACAGAAGCCACGGCTAAACCATTCGATGCACGTTATGATGCAAGAGAGAGAAAAGAAGAGAGAGCTGAACGCTTCAGACACACTTTGTTTTGATGCTGCAACACGTCTGTGCCCTAAACACTGTAATCAGAGCTACAGGAGGAAAAAACTCTGATTCAAGTGATTGTAGGTTCCAGTCACTCAGGCCTATTATTTACATGCAGATTGATTTGGTCGTGTGACACTCATGCTATTATGAGACCATGGCGCACATGTGTATTTTTGGTAGGAACACTGGGAGGAATTTTGTAGTTTGAGTAGAACAAAGACACAGTTTGCAACACACCAAATCGTGCAATACACATTCGATATATAATTCTGTCACTGCGGTTGTCATATAGCACAGTGTAGTATATAATTCTATATTATACCACATATCACCCTTATACATTACTATTAGCACATTACTAATATTATTATTATATACTAATATTATTATTATTATTATTATATATATAGGAGTGTGTGTAGCATATATTACACTTCCATACTGTTATACATGTAGGTTATATACTTGTATATTATATATTACTATTTTGTTATTATTATCACTATTGCTACTATTACTGTACTACTACTAGTATTTCTGTCACTGCTGTTGTTGATATGGATGCTATATAGTACAGGGCAGTATAATATATTATTATTATACCACATATTAATATTAATATTATTAGTAGTATATTATTACTACTATTATAATTATATGTAGTTGAGTGTAGTATATATAGCATTACATTACTATATCATTATATTATACATGTACATGTATGTCATACAATGTATATGCTATATTATATTATACTACTATATGCTATATTGTATTATTTTATATTGTATTATTATTATAGTACTGTAGTACCATATTATACCTGTTATCTCTACTGCCTAATTTATTGTGTCTATTCTTAGATTTTTATTTTTTCTACTTTATATTCTGCTTTATATTTTGTATTCTAAACAGTGCAATATAGGATAAACGATGGAGATGTCAATTTCCCGGAGGGAACCTCCCAAAGGGATTAATAAAGTACTCTGTCTGTCTGTCTGTCTGTCTGTCTGTCTGTCTGTCTGTCTACCCAGTGGTTCTGTGGTAGATGCTTTCATTTAAAGGAACCTAAAGGACAGGAGTTATGTTGGTTCTGTGGGTGTTGGAACAGAATTGAAATCATGATTGTCTTCAATTTTAGAATGACTTAATAATAAAGAAGAAAAATGTACACGACCACAGTTAGTTAAGGAGAGAGAGCTGGAGAGGACACCCACAGTAAGTAAACAAGTGAACTTGGTAAAATCATTACTCAAGTAATTTAGAGACAGAGCTTTGAAATAATTTGCAGTCTTAGCACTTTTATCAGGTTTGGGTTTTAATACGGCCTCATGCAGGGAACACTGCGAGCTATTCTGATCTCTTCCTTTGATACAAACTTACACACACACACACACACACACACACACACACACACACAATGTATCACATATCCAATCTGTGCTCAGTTCTTACACCAGTTCAGCCTTGGAAAGCTCATCACCATGAGGTGTGTGTGTGTGTGCGCATGTGTGAGTGTGACTGCATGTCTGAGTAGAGTGTGTGTGTATGTGTGTGTGTGTGTGTGTGTGTGTGTGTGTGTGTGTGTGTGTGTGTATGTGTGTGTGTGTGTTCCTGATGGGATGAGTCACAGTGTCTTTCTTTCTGCTGTGGCTTCATCTAACTTTTTCAAAAGGGAATTTAATGAGTCAATACGTCTGTTCTGGATTTGCTAAAATGAAATTGAAGTCCTCTCTGATACGGCTGACAGCTGCTGAGGATCACAAAGCCTCTGGCTGCTGAGTGTCTTCACAGGAGACAAATAGAGGGATCCTCATTTTAAAATTGAACCAACACCACTGTGATACATACACACACAGGGAACAAATGATCATTGTCAAAGCTGGCTGCCACATACAGAACACTGGAATATCACTCTCTGAAGTAAAACGAGGCCTTAAAGGCAAAGTCACACCAGTTGCTGACTATTTGTAAACTAAAATATTTGCCACTTTCTATCATTTGTTTTTCAAAAAGTAATATCAGTTAACATCTCAATGATGCGATCAATACTGTGTAACTATGATGTCATTATTTATACAGACACAAAAGCAACGTCCCTGCTCACAAAGCAAAGTATAAAGGTTCATGTTGGCTGGAAATTCAAACCAGAATGAACCAATATGAAACAAAAACAAAGTCCATATTACAAATGTTGGGTCCTGAAACAATGTTGATAGAAAGCAGATCAACAACATCACAACAACAACAACAACAACAAAAGCCTCACCAGTCTGAATCTGTTCTGTGCCTGTTTCTTCCAGTTCAAGGTCGTGCAGGCTGAAGCATTTCCCAGTATGCACTGGTGGAAGGCAGGGAACCCCTAAGACATCACACGCAGACAGTCCAACACATTCGCACTGAGATTCACACATATCTTCTGTGTTAGTTTCCTCCCACAGTCCAACAACAGGCTCCATTAACCGGCACCTCTAAATTGCCTGCTTTGTGCTTCTCGCTGCGCGGCCGTACAAATGTATTTCAATGAAATGTCAATATGAATAAGTAAATATAAACCAATAACAAAACACCCTGTTCATTTTTTACCCTTTTTAAAATTCAGTGAGGAGCTGATTATGTTTGCTGCAAAAGTTTGTGAGACGGAGAAACACAGTGCAGTCACTTCATATCCTGCAGCCACTTTGTTACCTGACAGGAGGAGCTGAGATCCAAACAGAGTCGTCTGATTCGCTCGGACCAGGTGACAGACGAGACCTGAAACTAGAGCCAGCGTGTGGCCTGCTGGAATATAGGCAGATACATTAGAATATTTCAAAATAGGTTCATTGGCTTACACGAATATTTGAGGCATCCAGACCAGAATAACAACAGTGGATTAATTTGGAGCAAATTATTCCTCTTGAATCATGAATGAAAAAGAGATTTACCATAAGATTTGAAGTGAAGAAATTGTAATATGCATTGTCTTTAATTTACTATATAATAAGAATATGCAAAAGAGATTCTTGGCTTAACCCTCCTATTATCCTTAATCAATGTTTATCACTCAAAAAATAATAGTTGCCTTTTTGGGTTTTTTTTAATTCATATTTCATGACTTTTCCTAATTTGACTGGTACAATTGATTAAGCATAAAATTATCATGATGATATATTTTTTTAATGTGCTGAACACATATTGCACGCATTGGCGTTCCTCTGGGGTCAATTTGACCCCAAGCTGTTTTAGCTGTGTAAAACTTGTCTGTCTGTGTGTGACCCATCTGTGACCTAACATCCCCACACCTGCAGGTGCAGAGATGATACTTTTGGGTTGATACATGCCATGGGGGAGGGCCAACAATATTCTCTCACCATAGTATGGTCCCTTTCCCCACTTCAACAGCAGGGTAAAGACTTAGCGCTGCTAATATTATCAAAATGGTTCAAGGCCCCAACACATATGCAGTCAGCCATGTTGAAGACATCAAGTCATCATTTGAGCACCATCGGTTGAAAATATTGTTCTTGGGATGACAAATTTAGAGGAGACGCGTTTGTATGGGGACAGCTGGAAAGACTTGGATGTATTTGACTTGGAAGCCTACATAGGCTTGCTCATTTTGCTCATTTTTCAATATACACTAACTCTAAAACTGAAAGTTTGACCTGATGGTGGCGCTGCAGGAAACGTCATATCATCACCAAAACCAACAGGATTCATACTCTTGTGGTCACTAAGGTTGTCAGTAAATTTGAGAAGATTTGGAAGAAAACCTTTCAAGATAAATTAATTCCAATTTTGGCCTGTTGGGCCTGTTTGTCCCGATGGTGGCGCTAGAGGAAAGGTCAAGATTTCATTATCAAGGGGTTATTTATGTTTTCAACAAATACACAAAGTGGCTGACACAAAAAAATGGTCAATAATAATCTGCAAATCATTTTTTGGAGGGAAATATCCATGGGGTTAAATTGACCCCAAGGGTGAAAGGTGTTGAGGAGAATAGGAGGGTTAACATTTCAGTGAAACCACAAGTCAGTTTTAAAGCAGATTTTTCAAAGTAAACACTTCATTGTTATGTAACTTGTACATTACATTTGGGGACTGTGTCTATTTTGATCTTTGTAGGGTTGCAGGAACATTTTGCTGCAGTTCTGGTTGGGATAGTGCTCAACATGCTTTTTCAGACTGTAGTTTATGATTGACTTTTTTTTTCCGGAATTGGAGGATTCTCTAAAAACAAAAACAAGTTCTTATCGCACGCCTCGAGAGAAGATCCGATATCCACTCTTCATCCTTCAGAAGCTGCATGTTCTGTACTTCAGATATGTTGAGATTCAGATGATTTTTTTCCGGTGGACTATAGAAAGGCAGTCGTAACACTTTGCTTTCTACAAACCGCCTTGCCTTGTTTTTCAAGGTAAACCACTACATAAGATGTAACCAACAGCGCAGCAGCTTCAGAGGAGGAAAGGTCTCCTCAGGCAGTCGAGCATCAGTCCACTGTAGCTGCCTCTGCCGGCTCCACAGCCCACGGCAACGACATGAGAAGAAAGTTCTTCTCAACTTTACTCTAAAATATTGCAGTTTTTGTGGTGTAGTATTTCTGCTATTTTACAGTGCTGTCATCCACAGGAAACAGAAAAACAGGCCCAGACATTCAAAGGCAACAGAAGCCTCTTCTAAGTATATTATTGTTTTTATAATGTGCCAAAAAGCAGCAGGAGAAACTCTGGGTCTCAGCTGTGCAGGGAGAAAGGTACAGGTGTGTTCTGACCTGAATGACACGAATAAGGTGAACAAAATGAAATGACAAACATCTCCAGGTTTGCAGCGTCTCAGTTGGGAGCAGACACATTTTTTCATGGACAAACCTCCAAGGACTTATTTTGTTATTGTCGTCATCAGGAGCCTTTACTCTACTGACATTTCCTCTATTTTCATCACACCTTGTAAACTGCATCCATAACCACGCAGCCGTCCTGCTCCTATATTTGGATGCAGCACATATAGTACGGACGGTTTCTCTGGACAACAACCACGTGTGAATCATCTGCTGCTCGGCGACCGCTCACGTGTCAAGACCAACAAATGTACAGCAGCTGTAGCTGTGAGTCAGTGTGGCACATTCAGGAAACACAACCGTGCAGCTTATTGATCGAGCTGATCGCAGGTGAGCTTCGAAGAGGACGGATCAAGCGGCAACCTCCGGCGCTGAAAAATGAAGCCAATGCGGAAGTGCAAAAAAGCTGCAGTTCCTCGAATAACCACTAGAGCAGGCTGCAGAAGGGAGTCAATTACATTTGAGCCCCATGTTAAAATGTCCGATTTTACGACAGAAAAAAACATATTTACAGCCTGGTTCAAAACATGGCTCTAGTCTCATAAGCTGTTTTTCTACTCCATGACAACTCTGGGGGGGGCGAATTTTTTTATAAGGCGTTTGTTTAAAATATGCAGCATACATCATTATGCACAATTCATAGTTGTCAATCTAAGTGGTGCCACTTTGATTGACAACTAGCCACTGACGGTCTAAAGGGCGTCACCCCGGCTATTTCTAGTCACTGAGTTTGGGAAAGAGATCGTCGTGGGGTTAGCCGGCTAGCAACGATATTTAGCATTCAACCTAGCTGGTTAGCCGTAGCTAGTTTGATTATTTCGAATAAAGCGGCTTTTTTCAGCCAATAGCGTTCATTCAGCCGACCCACAGGAGCCGCCTCAGCTCCGCCCTCGCTCCACCTCTTTGTCCATATTTGGAGTAACCGGAGGTAGGCTACCAAGATGGCTACGCACTACGATTTGCTTCATTTTTGCTCTTCAGAAACCTATGGGTGACGTCACGGACACTACGTCCATATTTTGTACAGTCTATGGGATGGATTCATCAAGCTTTGTTCCCACTGTACTGAAATACATGTCCTTGTGCTGACTAATGCTTGTTTACAGATTAAGGAGTGTTTTCTGTTTCCAGATTTGGACGGTGGTGAGAGACGACTTACATAATACACACATATTCATCCCCGGCTGCTCGCGTTATGACGAAGTGCAAACTGATCAAAGTAACGTCGTGCAGAAATTGAATCATAAAATTAGATTCTTTAGTGATGACATTTGTGGAGATAACAAGAGAAAAACAAAAACATGGAGTAGCACCATGAGATCCTTCTTTTCATCCAGAACAAAGTTTGGTCCAGGTCAGATATGACACAAGACTCAAAATGAATGTTTATGTCTATGTCACCTGAGCGAGAGCTGTGGGATATTTCCCAGCTGGAATCAAACCCTCTGGGCTGTGGACAATCTGCACGGTGAAGCAAACACCGAGCTCAGCATGTTTGAGACGAGTTGAGGGAAAGGTTACCAGGAGCGCAGGTAATTCCCATGTGGAGCCTCCTCTCATCAGCTTTCCATCCATAACATGATGTGCACAAACATGTACAACACCGCAGCAGTTATATAATGTAATATATAATTACATTATAAGTGTAAAAGTGTATATAATGTATAACACTTGTATTTCTAATGCAATGACACTTAACACCACATCAGACCTTCAACTTGATGCACAGCTTTACTTTTATGACATCAACAATTACTGAACTGTAAAAATGATGAAATTAATGTTAGCTGGTTCTTATATCTTAACTGTTGCATAGTTAACTGTGACTGTGAATATGCCTTTTAAAGAATTGAGTGTGGAGTGTGAGTCAGCTCTGAGGTCTGGCCTTTAGCTTGGCAACCGGCCTGAAGCACATATATTCAATCATGCACAGCAGCCAAACCACAGGAAAAATAAATGTGAGGGGAAAATAAGCTTTAGCCTGAAAGTCCATGACTTTTAACAGCTGGGAGGAGACCCTGAAGCAGAGCCACCGGAGTGACTACACATCCCATCAGGCCAGAGTGGGATCCCCAGGACGAGCTGGAGGACGTGGGACAAGGATGAGGAAGGTCTTGGCTACTCTGCTTCGCCTGGTGTCACCTGGATCAGATGAGAACTTAAGAATGAATGGATGGAAGTCTTGGTCATGACGTCTACATTTGTGCTGTAATTTATAACAGCAGCAGGAAAAATAATTAAAGCCGCAAGCAGCGATGATCGGGCCCTCGCGGCCAGGACCCCCTTTGAGCTACGCAAATTCTTTTAATAACTTTTAATCGTCAACTGGTCTCCTATACACCCTCCGAATTTGGAGCTGATCCGATTAAAACCCTTGGACGAGTTCATTCAAATACATAGCACAAAATCGCAAAAATC
>JBBMOC010000951.1:0-15726 GCA_037975185.1 Centropyge bicolor | reverse complement strand
GCCATCTTGGTAGCCTACCTCCGGTTACTCCAAATATGGACAAAGAGGTGGAGCGAGGGCGGAGCTGAGGCGGGTCGAATGAACGCTATTGGCTGAAAAAAGCCGCTTTATTCGAAATAATCAAACTAGCTACGGCTAACCAGCTAGGTTAAATGCTAAATATCGTTGCTAGCCGGCTAACCCCACGACGATCTCTTTCCCAAACTCAGTGACTAGAATTAGCCGGGGTGACGCCCTTTAGACCGTCAGTGGCTAGTTGTCAATCAAAGTTGCGCCACTTAGATTGACAGCTATGAATTGTGCATAATGATGTATGCTGTATATTTTAAACAAACACCTTATAAAAAAAATTCGCCCCCCCCCCAGAGTTGTCATGGAGTAGAAAAACAGCTTATGAGACTAGAGCCATGTTTTGAACCAGGCTGTAAATGTTTTTTTTCTGTGGTAAAATCGGACATTTTAACATGGGGCTCAAATGTAATTGACTCCCTTCTGCAGCCTGCTCTAGTGGTTATTGGAGGAACTGCAGCTTTTTTGCACTTCCGCATTGGCTTCATTTCTCAGCGGCGGAGGTTGCCATTTGGCTGGAACGTGTTTTTCCTTTCTTTTCTTCTTCTTGTTACCTGCAGCTCGATGCCTCTTTCACACTCAAAGTTTGCATTTACATATTTTTTCTTCTTTGTCGCAAATGCACGATGGCCACGTTGAGTTTTCTGCGACCAACAGTTACCCATAACCCCCTTCTCTCGAGGTGTTTATCTTCAGAGAGCCTTTGAAGGCCGAGCTGTGTTATAGAAATGTTCCAATGTTCGACGGAAGATTGCATTCATGGCTTTTTAAAGGAAAACTGAGTTGGGGGTTTATTCACATAAGAGACCCACATGTAAAATTACCATGGCAGTCGTTGAGGCTGAAGCTCGTCTGAGAGGGTATATTATCCACAGATATGTCTACAACAGCAGCAGGGAATCAAATGCCCTTCACTGTCAGACGTGCACAGATACACATGTGAAAACACACGTGGCGTAAACAGGCCGACACACACGACCGCAGGGCTGTAAACAAACACAGAGTCCCCCTCTGTTACAGCATCGGCTACACACACACACACACACACACACAGAGGCAGCCGGGTCTTTGTGCCACCTCCCCAGCTACCTGTGTGACAGCCTGTGTATCCTGCTGGTATGAAAGGTAAACCTCAGAGAGACGGAGCAGAGAATAATTGTGTAAAATGGGTCAGAACCTGAATATCATTACTGCCCCGCTCCCCATGTGTACACTTACACTGTGGATCCATGTGTGTGTGTGAGCGAGCGAGAGAGAGAGACGGGCTGTGAGAATGTGTGTAAAGGTGACAAGTGTGGATATATACAGTTGCTTGTGTCTCACTCCAGAGGCGTCTCCACTCGGGGCCCAACTCTCCAGAGTATCAAGGCTGACGTGGGAAGGGATTGAACTTGTGTGCTGAAATGTGTGTGTGTGTGTGTGAGCAAAATCGAAAGGCTGTGTGTGTGAGAAATCATGCCATGGCCCAGTTTCCTGTCCGGCTCAGGAACTTGAAACACAGTGTGAAAGATGGCGAGTGGGAGATGGGACAGTGTGTGTGTGTGTGTGTGTGTGTCTGTGTCTGTGTGTCTGTGTCTGTGTGTCTGTGTGTGTGTGTGTGTGTGTGTGCGTGTGTGTGTGTGCATGTGCGCATGTTTTGCTATAGTTGTGAGGACCAACTCTTGACAAACAACTTTTCTTGTGAGGACATTTTGTCTTGTGAGGACATTTTGCCTGGTCCTCACAAGGATTATACTAGGATGCCTTGGTTTTAGGATTAAGGTTACAAATACAAAAAGTTTATGGTTTGGGTAAAGGTTAGGGTCAGACATTCAGTTGTGATGGTTAGGGTTAAGGGCTAGGGAATGCATTATGTCAATGGAACGTCCTCACAAGTATAGCAAAACAATGTGTGTGTGTGTGTGTGGAGGGGGGGCGGCGGCGGCGGTGTTCTCCATCTCCTCCACCGAGCCAAAGCCATGAATATTGTAGGAGGCGAGCGGCAGCAGATCCGGCCAGTGTTTACAGGCGGGAAAACTCATCCACACATATGGATGAGTTGCTGATAAACAGGAGATATTGGTATTATGGAGTCAGGTGTGTGGGGCAGCCTGCGGCGACAGGAGTGCACCTCCGACACAAATCTCAGCTCCCAGCGACGCCACTTGATATCCAGTCACGGCCCGAGCTGCACACAGCCGGCTTTGTCATGAAATTGTGCACAGTGGGGGATTCTGGGAAGAGAAGGGGGGGGGGATCCAATTTGTGCCCGCAGATCAGTATGTGTATCTTAACAGGGGGTGGAAAGGTTTTTTTTCTTGGTGCATGTTGCTGACACAAACAAGAGCAGCAGCAGCAAAGCCTCTGTTATCCACGACTTTGAAAACGCCGTGTTTGTGATGTGTAATACTGTTTTTCTTTTCTTTCCACAGTCCGTCCCAAAACCCATCGCCCTCGAGCCTTGCTTCGGCAACAAAGCCGCCGTGCTCTCCATCTTCGTGCGGTTACCCAGAGGCACCGGCGGCATCCCCCCTCCAGGACAGTCTGGTAAGACGCGGCGGTTTAATCCTTTTTTTTTCCTGTCCTCTCTTTGATGACTGCTCACTTTCTGTCACATCCTTTCCTTGATCCGCCTCCGTCCTCCGTCCTCTGAAGCTTTAATTACAGTTAGAGAAAGGCCAGTTTACACTTCTAGCTTGTTTGGCTTCCTTCTCTTTTGTTCTTTCTTTACTTGGTGTCATCCCTCAGAGTTTGACACCATGTGACTTGTGAGGTGGAGAAACACTGTCCACACAAGCAGGTCGTTTTCAAACAGCTCCGTCCACAGTGAAACATCACAACAACACCGACCATCTGATGAACAGATACTGATTCTCACTTCAGTCGTTCTGATTCTCGTCGTGTGTTTGTGTTTCTGCCGTCTGACAAACGACCATCAATATAAATCACAATGATTTGATTGTGGCTCATAAAAGCCACCTCTTAACCAGGTAAACAGTAATTTGTGCTGCTGCAGACGTCCACCAATCACATCGACTCTGTGCTCATGAAGTCGTCTGATGACACAAACATAAACACTCATTACGCTTCCTGTGTTTCGTGTTTGGGCGTTAGCGGCGATCAATGAAAAATGAAGCCAATGCGGAAGTGCAAAAAAGCTGCAGTTCCTCGAATAACCACTAGAGCAGGCTGCAGAAGGGAGTCAATTACATTTGAGCCCCATGTTAAAATGTCCGATTTTACAACAGAAAAAAACATATTTACAGCCTGGTTCAAAACATGGCTCTAGTCTCATAAGCTGTTTTTCTACTCCATGACAACTCTGGGGGGGGGAATTTTTTTATAAGGCGTTGGTTTAAAATATACAGCATACATCATTATGCATAATTCATAGCTGTCAATCTAAGTGGCGCCACTTTGATTGACAGCTATGAACTGACGGTTTAAAGGGCGTCACCCCGGCTAATTCTAGTCACTGAGTTTGGGAAAGAGATCGTCGTGGGGTTAGCCGGCTCGCAACCATATTTAGCATTTAACCTAGCTGGTTAGCCGTAGCTAGTTTGATTATTTCGAATAAAGCCAATAGCGTTCATTCGACCTGCCTCAGCTCCGCCCTCGCTCCACCTCTTTGTCCATATTTGGAGTAACCGGAGGTAGGCTACCAAGATGGCTACGCACTACGATTTGCTTCATTTTTGCTCTTCAGAAACCTATGGGTGACGTCATGGACACTACGTCCATGACAGTGACAATTTCCCCCTGCTGTAACACGAGAGTGGCGTTCTCAGACTCGTCCACTCTGAAGAGCGGTTCAGACGAAATCACACTGTTTTGGGGAGTGAAAATAGACGAAGTCAGGATCAGAGGTCAAGATGGGAACAAAGAGCTTGGAAACGCTGCCGGCTTAGTCGATGCTGGTCTGTAAAAACCAGATCCACTCAGGTGGATCATGGATTATTACTTAATATGGTGACCCTGTGTTGTCTTAAGACATTTTTTTAATGTCATTTATTTCCTGCTCACGTTGTGAATCTTCCTAGAAACACTGTTTAAGTCTTTCTTTAAGCCGTGCACATCATGAGGACGTGGTGTCGGATGTTAAATCTAAGAGTAATTACGGCCTTCTGTCACTCTCAACACTGTTTATTACATTTTGACACACAGATTAATTTCACATAAATTTGACACAAAGGAAACTGAACGGAGAGAACGCGGCGTCCTGAAATTTTCCTTTTGAAGCCGCGGCGAAATCCTCTTACATCAAAATGAGGGAAAAATAAGGCCTCAGACTGACGATCCTCGGCGACAGAGGAGAAGAATGGGGGATTATGGGATATGTGGTCTTAGTGTACGCGCGCGGCGGAACAGAGGCTACGAATCGTCTGGACCACGGTCTCATTTGTTTAAAGTAATTATTTCATGGCTGCACCATTAATGTGACATGGATGTATTGATTTTTAAATATGCAGCTCTCTCTCTCTCTCTCTCTCTCTCTCTCTCTCTCTCTCCTCACTCTGTCTCTCTCTGTCTCTCTCTCTCTCCTCGCTCTGTCTCGCTCTCTCTCTCTCCTCGCTCTGTCTCTCTCTCTCTCTTTCCTCACTCTCTCTCTCTCTCTCTCTCTCTCCCTCACTGGCTCGTTCCTCTCTCTCTCTCTCTTTTCTCTCCCTCACTCCTCTGTTCTCCTCGCTCTGTCTCGTCTCTCCCCTCGGTGGTGAAACGACAGTTTGTTGCTCTCCCCCTCCTCTGCCTCTCCTCCCTTCATCCCCCCTCCGTCGGCATGTCGTCGCCTCTCTCCGTGCTCAGAAGCCGCAGCTCTTCTCTTGCTCGCTCTTGAATTTTATTCCTCCTCTCTCGCCTCTCGTCTGTGAGGTCTGGGTTTAAAGTGCAGTCTAGTGTCTTTTATTGCATTTCCCTGCGCTCTCCCCCCCTCGTTCTCTCCCTCCTTCTGTCTGATAGCACTGAGAATTGAGCCCATTTCTCCCCTTTCATCCTCTGCTCTGTCACTTACTCTCTTTACATTCCCATCCGTCCTTCATCTGTTTTCCTTATCGCTCTTTGGAAGACAGTCTGATAGGACCCAGGACTAAGCACTTGCCTTTTTTTCTTCTTCTTCTCTCGCTTCTTTCCTTTGTCTTCTTCAAGGACTCGAACAAGAACTCGACTCGATTCTGTGTTGTTTTTTTTTCTGTTTTATAGCCTCTTTGCCTCCCACAGTCGCCGTCCCCAGACCATCGCTTCGCCCCAGGCCCTTATTAATTACCACACAGTCCTTTTGTCATAACAAAACCGCCTTTGCTCTCGGTGGAGCTTTCCCTCGGGCGGCTTTTGTTGAGACCGTGTTAGCCGCGTTCCTGCCGTCTCCTCGTGCCTGCGAGGGTCTCCTGTTACAACACTTTTTAACTCGTCTCCCATCCGGCCGTGTGCGTCTCCAGTCCTCGGGCTGCCGTCTGTTTACAGTTAGGCCCGATCCAAAATGGCCGCCGTCGGCCCTCTCCAAACAGCCGAGAGGAGGTCAGCGCTGTAGATTTGTATCTGAGCCTCATTCGGTTGCGTTGAACCGTCCAACACATGCGTCTAGATCAGGAAGCTAATAGCTGCAGCCTGTTCCACTGAAGGCGGAGGATGTGATCCCGTCCGCCGCCGCTCCCCCTGGAATTTCTATTCCGCCGCCGGCTATGTGTTCTCGATCGGGGTAAATGCATCCATCATTGGAGATAAATGGAGTTTATTGGAATTTCATGGCTCAGAGAGTATTAATAAATGTTAATGAAGTGTGCTATAAGTTAATGATTGCCTGCTCTGCCGGTCTATGAGCTCACCGCTTTATGTGGTTGTGTGTGTGTGTGTGTCCTAGTTTTACACCACACAGTAATTAGAGCCGGTCGTTGTGCATGTAGTGGAAAAGTGACAGTGTTGACGGACGTTATTGACCAGCAATGGCGTCCAAAAAAATGAGCTGGAGGAGGAAATGCACCAAAAAAACACAGCAAGAAAATCAATCAAAGCGTGAAGTGGCGCCCCCTGTAGATCACCTGGTAGAGCGTCACGTGTCGAGTTCTCACTGCAGTGGCGTGCGTTCGATTCCAGCCTTTCACTGTTGGCCGTCCCTTCTCTCTCCAGCTTTCAACTGAAGCATAAATGAAAGAACAGTAAAGAAAAATAGACACAAAATAAGTAGATTTCTTTTTTTTTTTAAGTTGCAGATGGTTGTAAAACAGCTCCATAAAGCAAAAATATGTGTTAAATATTTGATTGTGATTTTCTCTTCGGAGCGTCACACATCATTTGTTTCCTTACTATAAAACTGTAGGGTACATTCATCTCTCTGCTAATTACACAGAATTACTTTCTCCTGTATCCTCTATACGACTCAGCTCAGTGTGTTTACATCTTTGGCTACTTTCCACCCCTTCACAGATTTTATCGCCTGAATGATGAACTAATGAAAGTTGCATTAGTTGCATTTGAATTAATTTGTGTATGTGAATGGAAAAGCTTGATAAAGACCTACAGTTTGATCCAGATCACAGAACTAGAAACCAACAGCTTATACATCTTCACATAGCTGTTCCTGTCTGTGTGTGTGTGTGTGTGTGTGTGCAGGTCTGGCGGTGGCCAGCGCCCTGGTGGACGTCTCCCAGCAGATGTGTGTCGGCTACAAGGAGAAGTCTGGAGGCCTGAGGAACCGCAAGCAGCAGCCCACCGCACAGCCATCCACCTGCATCTGACCACGCCCCCTGCTCTCCTCCACCACCCCACCACCCGACGCCCTCCCATCAGCCCCCCCCCGGCCTCGGCCCCCTCCTTCAGAGACTTCTGCCGGCTCCGCTCTGGCAGGGAGAGGTGCATGCTGGGACGCAGGACTGGGACATTTTGGTGCGGGGGCCGAGTCGTCCGGCGGTCTGGAGCCTCGGCGGGCTTCCCCCTCCCTCTCCTCCTACGGGAACTGTGGGTCCCCACGAACTGAATGACAGACACTGGACAAAGAGGGGGAGCAGGGGAGGGAGGGAGGGACGCAGCGGGTGCTGACTTCACCTTTCCCCCCCGAATAAACATTTTACATTTGTCGACACCGCCTCGTTAGAGTCGAGGCGGCCACGGCTTGCTGCTAGAAGAGATCCTCGTCTCGTAGTTTTTGAAAAACCCAGAGACTTTGCAACCCTCTATATTCTCCTTTTACTTAAGTTATTGTTGTTCTTTGTTTTGTATTGTTTCATTTTGAAGCCAGGAACAAACTGGACGTCTTCAGCTGCGCATGCACACACACACACACACACACACACACACACACACACACACACACACACACAACAACACACACACACACACACTCTTCCACTAAACAACCTCCCAGGCTCTTGTACCCATTTGTAGCCCTTTGTCGCCTGCTGTCACGTTCGCGGCTCAGCACTGAGGGCCGGTGTCTCCGGACCCGTGCCGTCCGGCCTCGGAGCAAGCGAACAGCATGTTCAGTCTTCCTTTAATGAGGATCCGCTGTAGGAGGCTGGACGTGCAGCCAAAGCCCATCTAAAGAGTCTGTGGCATTTCTAATCGGCTCTGCGTCTCCTGTCCGGAGCTCTGTCTCCGCCCGGCTCTCTCTGCCGCGGCGGCCATCTGGCGTCCGAGCCCCACACCTCTCCAGCCTCTCTGGCTGCGTGGCCCACTACAAAACGGGACGGCGGCAGCTTCCCGTCCTCGCTGGCTGGCTGCATGGCGAGCCAGCCGACTGAAACTTTTCCAGCTAATTACTCCAGCAGTTGCAGAGACAGCCAGTGGCTGAACACACAGGTGCGCACACCGGGCTCTCGCACACACAACAAACCGGTCGGCGGTGAGAAAAGCCTCCGGTGTTTAACGATTGTCCCTTTGGCAGCACCGGTGTGAAACAGGCTTCCTATGGATCGGCTGACTCTGACTGACTGCAGTGATTAGGCTGATGTGCGTGAGAGGGGGGCCAGGCCGGCGGGTCAGCATCCTCTCTGATCGCTGCCTAACAAATCCATAGCCTCTAATTGCTGCTCCTGTGTTCCCAAATGCAACGCGCCCCCCCTCACCTCGATGCCAGAAACCCTGTTGCTCTTCCCCCTGCCGCTCACCGGTGATTGCTCCTTGTCCCCGAGCGATCTGCAGCTGCTCGATTGGCCCCCGCAGCAGTGACGCCCGTGCTCATATTGATGCAGCTACAGTGAAGCCGCCGACACTTAAATGGTACCAACGACATCTGTGAACAGGAAGCACATACGTTAGCAGAGTGAGCAGCCACAAGGGTCAGTCTCCTTATTTGCACCTTTTGCTAAATGTGACTTTTGAATTGACTACTTCTCATGGGAGACACTCGGGTATTGATTTTAAAAGAAGAACAAAAAACAGTCATTGCTTCTTCTTCTTTTTTCTTTTTTTAAACATCAGCTCTTGATTGGTCTCTCGGCCGTGAGCTTGCTCAAAGTCGACCCTTCATATTTCCTTTTTTATTTCTGCTCTACCTGCTCTTCATGGCCTTTATCTGAAACCAGTGGTCCATTTTTGCCTCTTTTTGTCAATGAGGGAAACTCCAGTCTGAAAACACAGGAGCGAGGGAAAGAAAACTCTGGCTGCTGGTTCGAAACAGATCTTTGAGATGTGACAGTAATTTGTTTAAAAAGGGCATCAGGTGATCGGTTTCTCACCTTTCTGTCTGAGTATCTAGTACTACTTTCTGACTACAAACACCTGCAGATTGACTGAAGGCAGAGACACACACACTCACCGCTATAGAAAATATATCTCCTGCCTCTCGATGTTATTAACTTCCCGCCCTCTGAGAGCTACAGTAATAGAACAATTTAATAAGTCACATTTTGCCCTAAAGAAGGCGTCGTATTTAGTTCCAGGCGCGCACATGTGTTCAGTGTACTCGAACCGCTCAGCGTCTGGTTAAAGGCCACACTTTTAGCAGTGGGAAAAGGTCAGAGCAGAAAGCATGAACAAAGTTGACATTCTGTAATTATAGAGAGCTGGATGTGCTCACGACTCCACTCAGTGACCCGGCCAGCGTTAAGGAGTCGGCTCTCGTCATTCTTGCACTGAAGAATCAAAGCACTTCACTTTTTCTTTTTTTTTTTTTTTTTTTATCAATGATTTTTTTTTTTTGTTCTTTTCGCCACCAACCTTTAGTCTGGTTTAGGTGATATTTCTTCTCTTGCTTCTGCAGAAACGTGTCAGCTGATTGTGACAAATGTTTTGCTCTGTGGTTGGTGAGTTTGTGCACCTGATTACAAATTGCAGGAAAAGCCTCCCACGAAAAGTCGCGTACAACATTTTATCCAACACTGTCTGAGTGCGTGTGAAAGCAGAGCGAGGAGGAACAGGTTGTCTCTGATTCTCCTCAGGTTTGCAGAAGCTGTGTTGACTTTACATTTGTCTACACTAGCCGTCTGTTTGGCAGGTGACCAGCCAGCATATGGAGGCGAAGTGCAGACAATAGAGAGAACGCTTCAGGATGTGGATCGAGGAAGGTGACAAGTCTTGGCAGAAACGGTTCCACTTCCCCTGATTGAAGTAAAATTTAGTCTTTTTCTGGGACCTCCTATAATCAGTAAACACTAATCTGAATCTGATCAGAATGTGACCGAGTTGATGGAGACGAGAGTCACATGACCCGTCATCAAATGGCCGATGTTCCCCTGAAGTGCACACTCTTCATCTAACACTAGCAGCTCTGAGACCAGACAAGTAGATTTGATTCTTCTCTTTTCATTTCTCAAACACTACCTGGTTATGATTCTCACTTTATTTCATTCTCTGACAATATTCAAAATGCATTGCCGCAGTCGTCTTCGGAGATCTCATTTCACAACTCTTCGTATATGAGTCTGTTCCGCAGCTGATTCAAATGTACTGTAGTAATGATTTCACAAAGAATGAAGATTGTGTTTTTCTTTTTCTTCTTTTTGTAAATGAATGTAAAATGAAAAGTCACCTGCGCGGCCGCGGTGACTCTGTAAACTGGAGCTGGCTGCAGGCTCTTTGTGAGTCTCCTCGGCTCCTCTCTGGCCCCTGGGGGGGGGGCAGGGCGCCTCGGCGGTTAACACTGGCAGCACAGTTGCTGCGAGGTCGCGGCTCAGATCGAGGTCGCGGGTCGGATCGTGTACGAGCTGCTCGGCCTTGTCGAAGGTGCATGGAGAACGACACTGGACTCGTAGGGAGGATGTGAGGTCTGCGGCCCAGACCAGCAGATCCTGGGTCTGATGGTGTTGCCAGTGAATCTTAGAGTTTTTTTTTTTCTATCACATGATTAATTTAACACTTCTTTGACAAACTTAAGCTATTTATTTTCTGGTCCCGCGTGACCCATTTTCTATTGCAATACTGGCAGAGTGATGAAAAACAAACTCTATTATCTGTAAATGCTGTTTGACCCAGATCTGTTGTCGGCAGCTTCTCACTGGTTCCTACACAGGTCTGCGACGCCTCGGGGCTTCAAACGTTATTAGAAATGTTTAGTAGAAAAGATGTTTTTTAACAGTTATGTGAGACGTTTCTCCCTCCGGTCCACCCACACAGGAGCTCTCATTTATTTTCGGCTGAGCACACGTCTTCTCAGGTGTGTGGGCGTCTGAAGATGCTGCTTGATTGACGTCTCCCCCGCCGTCCTTTCAGCTGCGTTCCACCTGGGACGGAAGTCGACCTCTGTGATCGGGCTGGATGATGTTTTTTAATATGAAAAAGTGAATGTTTTCCTCCTCCTGTGTTGGCCAATTCCAGATTTGTGTGGCCAGTTCAAAGTCTTGATTAGTTGGTTGAACTTCTGGTCGAAGGTTCTGGCTGTTTTTCTTGAGCAACTACATTAGATTCACAAAATTAATTTAAACATGTGGAGGAAAGAAATTTGTGTGTTTTCAGATTCATAAAGTCAATAATGGGATCAGTTTGGTTTGGTCTCCTCAGCACTTCCTGTAAAGACGCTTAAAATTTGCTTAAATCCACATTCACTAACATACAAACAAACATATAGAAACTCTTTTTTTAGTTACACCTGATGCAATCATTAAAAAGTAATAACATTTCCTGCTGCTTCACATTAAAAGTTTCCCACCAGCAAACGAGTGGGAGGCTTTTATTTTGAAGCACAACAAGTAAATTATGCAGGATGTAATAGTATAAGAGGAAACGGACACAGTTATTGGAAGTTAAATTTACACACTTTTTATGTAAAATTGCACCTTTTCTTCCTGAATCTTGATTTGTAGTTCCAACAGAGAGGAGCATCCCCGACACGAGTGACAAATCAAAACTTAAGAGCACAATAGAAACCTTCGCTCTGTCCAGATCCGGCTGGACTCACCGAGGTTAAATCTCTTGACTTCCTGCGCTCGCCCCGATGCGTTAAAGGCCAGCCCTGTTGGTAAACATGAACTTTACCGTGTGCACTGCACTGATGCATTATGGGAGTGCTAAAGTTCAGATTTTCGACACCATTACCTCCCGCCGCCGAGTGTGAAGCTCGAAACACGTGAGGGGAGATGTGTACCTGAACCCGGCCGCCGCCGCCGCCGCCTCACCTGTGAAACACCTGTCACATTAGTTTCCATTCAAAGCGATGAGCAGCTCCCGGGTGTCGCCCCCGCTTTCCAAGCCTCAAACTTTATGGGGAAACTTTACAGTGGCCTTGTTCCAGCTTGTTAATCTGTGTATTAACTGATAGAAATGTACAGCAGACACATATTTATAACGTGTGATTAGTTACTAAAAGTCCTTCTAATATTCACTATACGAGTAGAGTTTCCTCAAACACTGGCAGCATTAATATGTATTTAAGAAGCTTTAATGCACAGGTTCAAGCGTCAGAATGAGGTCACTGTAAAACCCTCTTTCTTTCTTCCCGTCTCTGTTTGTATAGCGGCATTATATATACCGAGGAAGTAGTTTGTTAATATGTATAATTTAGCAGTTGCTGTTTTCTTTTTTTCTTTTGTTTTTTCTTTTGTAAATAATGAGGAAGTATTGTGAATGACATTTGTTGAATGGTTTTAAGAAAAAAAAAAACAAAAAATCATTTATGGCAAAAACCTCTCCAGGCTTTTATAAATGTGACCGCAGTACATAGCATATTTTGTATGTAAGGCCGCAGTGTAAAGATGAACAAGCATTAATAGAAGCTGATGAAACTACGTGTAAAACTTGAGGATAATAGCTCACTGAACTTGTAATTACTGATGTACATAAAAGAATGACAGAACATTTTTGTCTATTATTAAATGTGAAAATCCAGCTGTCGCTCCTTGTCTCCATAATTTGACTAACTCTGTTTTACCCGATTGCAGACGTCGCTGTAGCCGGACGGACGGTGCCTCCTGTTATAAACAGTGTCTGGTAAGATGTTATCACAAGATGGTGGTGGGACGTCTGATGGTGCAGCTACAGAAAACATGTAGGATGGAGTTCAGGGCTGCCTTAAAATCAAAGGTGTGAAACATCTGAGTAGCCAAAGGGATCCAAAAAAAAAGTTTCATGGTAATTTGGTTACTGCACTTTGAGATTTTCTGTGAAGACGTTTTAGCCTGATGTTGGTGCTGCAGTAAAAGATCAAGGAGCGTTCACCAAAACAAATTCATTCTCTGGGGACCATGAATCCAGCCAATTCATTGCTCCTTATTTTCCTATAAAGTCAATCATTTGATCCATAGGTGATGACGAGCAAGATGAAAACTCATGCACAGCGAGAACAGGGATCATCCTCTGGGGAACACTGAAGTTTTCTTGCTAGTCTGTCCTTGATATTACTGGTAAAATCAGTGAGTTCAACCTTTGGTCCAAACCGAAATATCACAAACATATATATATAAAAAAAAAGATCAATTTTGAAAGTACTGCCATAAAACTTTTGAGAGACATGATGACAGGATGAATTTTAATCACTTTTAAGATCTTTTGTCATTTCATCCGGCGCCATTGTCGGACCAAATGCTGCTAATTAGCGAACGTTAGCATGCTAAACTAAAATGGATTTGAGTTGTGTTAATTCATTTATTCAATTCAATATGCAATTCAATATTTAATTTTACTTACAAAGATGAAAGTCACTACATTTTTATATATGTGCACAGTTTATATTTTGCAAAGTTGACATTTTGACCTGAGGGCTATTCATGAAGTGAAATGGCTCATCCTCTTGGGAACATGAGGAAAGGTCATGGGGTCATCCTCTGTGGATCACAAATAGTCACAGCTGATTCAGTATTTTCCTTCTCGAGATGAAACTGAACTGAACTGTGATGGTTCCTACTCTGGGGATAGATATTTTATTTTCCCATGGTCTGAGAGACGAGGGAGGAGCATGAAGGTCAGGAGGTCACCCGGAACATTAGGACTCATCTTCTGGGGATCACGCACATTACCACACCGTTCGTCCTGGAGCTGGAGAGAGAAGGTCACGGGGTCACATCAACTTTCAAATCCTCCTCAGGGGGATCGGGAATTCGTGCCCCAGCTTTCGTGACTGAGCTCTGAAAAACGTCACGAGGTCTCACTCCGGATTAAAAGTGAAAGACAAAAAGTTTTCCCCCCTCCTCCTTCGTCGGATTGTCATCTGCTGACACTCGTCTCCGGCTGCGAGCTCGATGAGACAAACGCAGAGAATTATTATTTGTAAATACACTTTTCCCGAGGCTTGTTTTCAAATAATCGCTGCTATTTTTAATGCCGCCGTTGATGTTTGCGAGCCCTCCAGCGACGAGCGAGGCTGAGCGTCGGTGAGCCTCTCTCTTCTCACCAGCAATTATTCATCACCAGTCATCCTGCATCTCTCCTTCATTCTTTCTCTGCCTTTAATCTCTCTGTCTCCCACCTCTCTCTCTCTCTCCCCCCCACGTCTCCTTTTGTTTCTCTCCCTCGCTCCCGATCTTCTTCTTCTGCCTCCTCTCCTCTCTTTCTCGCACCTCTTTCTCTCCCTTCCTTCCTTCTCTCCTCCTCCCCCCGTCTCACACTTCTCCCACTCACCTCGTCCTCCTCTGTTTATTTCTTCTCTCTCTCACCTCTCCTCCTCCCTTTCTTCACGTCTCCTCTCTGTTTCGTTTTCTGTTTCCACCTCTCAACTTTTTCTTCCTCTCTTCCAGCTGCGTCCTTTTCTGTCCTCTTCTTTCTTTCCTTCCTCTCTTCAACTCCTTCTCCCACTTCTCTTTTCATCAGTCTCTCCATAATCACTCCTCCTTCTCTATCTTCTATCCTTCCTCCTCCCTCTCTTTCCTTCTCTC
The DNA here is from genome assembly GCA_037975185.1 of Centropyge bicolor. Lineage (NCBI taxonomy): Eukaryota > Metazoa > Chordata > Actinopteri > Pomacanthidae > Centropyge > Centropyge bicolor. The sequence goes on along the minus strand of JBBMOC010000951.1, from coordinate 1,447 downwards.
CTTCCTTCTCCTCGCCTGTTTCTTCTCCTCTTCACTCTCTGTCCATCTTTTGTCCTCTGTTCCATCGCTCCATCCCTCTCTTTTTCAATCCTCCTTATTCTCTCATTCTTTCTCACATCACTTCTTCTCTTTTCTCCTCTTTCTCCTCTTTTGTTCTCCTCCCTTCCAACTTTTCCTCACTAATCTCTTTCACCCCTTTCCCTTTGTTGCCTCTCTCTTCTCTCTGTTCTTTCCTTTTTCTGTTTCTCTCCTTTTGTCGTCTTTCGTCTCTTTTCTTTCTCTCCACTCTCTCACTCTCTCCATCATTCCCTTCCTCCTCTTCTTCCCTCATTTGTCTCTATTATTGGTTTGTTAATCCATCTATTCTTTCACTCTTCTCCATCACTTCCTGTGTTATCTCCCATCTTTCTTTTCACTCCCTCCTTATCTTTCTTTCTATCTTCTCTTCTTTTCTTTCTCCTACTACTTCATCTGACTCTCTTTCTTTTCTCTTTCTTTCTTTCTTTTCCTTCTCCTGTTTTTTGTATGTCTTGTTTCGGTGTCTTCTATCACTCCATCCCTTCTTTTCTCTTTTTCTCATCTTTTGTTTCTTCCCACTTCTTCAAATTCTTTCCTCCCTCTTCTCTTTACTCTGTTTACTTTCTCCTCCTTCTTTCACCTTCTCCATCATTTTCTCACCCTCTCCTCCCTCTCTGTCTCTCACCTTTCCTCTCCTCCTCTCTCCCTCCTCCCCTCCTCCTCCTCTTCTCCTCTCTCTCCCTCTTCTCTCGGTCCTCCTCCTCTCACTCTCCTCCTCTCTCTCTCTCTCTCCTCCTCCTCTCCTCCTTTCCCTCCCTCCCTCCTCCTCCTCTCTCCCCCCTCTCCTCCTCCTCTTCTCCTCTCTCTCCCTCTTCTCTCGGTCCTCCTCCTCTCTCCACCTCTCTTCCGCTCCCTCCTCCTCTCTTTCCCTCCCTCCTCTCTCCTCCTCTCTCCCTCCTCCACCTTGTCTGACCCTGGTTTTCTCTCCCTCCCGCCTCAGGAGCTGCTCCTCGGTGTAAACAGATGATTAGGTGCTGCCCTTTGATTCCAACTCTTTGACTAAATCCATCCTGATCATTCTGACGTCCTGAGCTCTGCTGCTCCGGAGCAGTCGGCCGATAATGAGCCTCTTATTTCTCCTTTTTTTTCCTGTTTATGAAACCTCCTCCTCCTCCTCTCAGTCTAATTCCCAGTAAGCAGAGATTGTTTGACTTCACTTGCCCATTTTCAGGTCATCTCGTCTTTATTGCTTTCACCAAACAGTCTAATGCACTTAACTCTGCTCAGCTTTTGATTTGCTGGGGTTTTTTTTTTTCAGAAAAGCTGTCAGGAACAATAATGTCTGTAAAAAAATTCCCCCTGTTGTTTTTCAAATCTGCTGAACAAAGGTTACACAGTGAAATGTAATTCTCAGAAATGCTGCATTTGT
>JBBMOC010000950.1:0-16223 GCA_037975185.1 Centropyge bicolor | reverse complement strand
TTCAAATTCATTTTCTGTAATTCAAATTCAAATAGAAATTATTCAAACTCAGTTTCTGGTGGCACAAATTTCAGCCCATAGGAGCGTGATCGGTGATTGTTACCTGCTATGGATAAAGTCATCTGGAGCTTTGTGATCAGCTCTTTGGACTGGAGCCACAATAAACCTGAAAATCATTACATACATAGTACAGTATACATTTATACAGGACATGTGCGGACAGGTGTAAGGCACAATATCCAAAAAAAAAAAAAATAATAATAATATAATAATAATAATGGAAGCAGGAAACAAACCTGTGTGGATTCATAGAATTTACCACATTTCCAGCCCAATCCTTTGGAATCCCATATGTTACTTTACTGAAAGAAAAAGTGTAACTAAAATGTCCTGATCAAATATTAAATCGTCAGCAACTAATAATTATTTTTGCAGTGCATTTTTACTTCTATACAAGAATGTATGCCAAGAAGAAATTCAATTGTGTCCTACCATTCAGCCTTGAAATTGACTGGCGTATCTTTAGAGGCCACAGACATTGCAGACAATGGTTTGTGTCCACTGGAAGAACAGAGGGGGGGAATCAATGATTACGGAATAATACACACACTACATCGTTCCTCCATAGTCATTTGATTTCTTTGTCAGATGAGTGCACTTCAACCACTGTTTAAACCACTGTCACGTTTCTCTAACTGCCACAAAGCTTCACTCTGAGGTCAAATTAAAAAATATATTTTTTAAAAGAGAGAAAATTCAAATTGACTCAAGATGTTGGCATTTACTTCACATGGAATTTTAGGAAGGAGAGTGACAACAAATTCCCAAATCACAGACAAAGAATTTTAGGAAATGTTTCAATAGCAACACATTGTCTTCGATTTGATACGCACATTTAGTCACAACTTTTGAACTGTTAAAGAGAAATGTACAGATTTGCATTTTAGGGAAACAAAACAACCATTCAACAAACACTTTGCTCAAAACAAGAGGGCCAACTCCTCAGGTCAGGAAGAGACAGGACACTCTTCCGAAATGTCCTTACAGGCATAGCAACAGTAATTTAAGTATTGACAGGCTTTGCAAACAGTCTTTTGCAAAAGCCTGTTCAAAAATCTAATCAGCCAAAGCAAACATACATCTAAATGAAAAACATTGTGAAGTGTCATCCCAATCACTTTTCTCCGGAAAAACAATGTTATATTAGGGTTGCGGTACTACTCAGGTCTTCTTATGGGTTCCTTAGAAATTATATGGGGCATCCGTTGAAACATCTCACACATTTGTTGCATATCTAGAAAATACAACCTGAAAATTATACTAGAACACTGTAATGTAGGCCGAGAAGAAATTTTAATGTTTTCTCTGTTTTTGTCCATCACTAAGAGTTGAAGGTAAATGAAGTCTTGTTGTTGAAGGCCAAACTCCACCACCAAAGCACAAGGTCAAAAGAAAATAAATGTGTCCTACTGTTCATCCTTGAAATTGAGTGGCGTATCTTTAGAAGCCACAGACATTGCAGATGATGGTTTGTGTCCACTGGGGAAAAAAAAAAAATTCAATCAACAGAGGGGGAATCAAGGATAACAGAATAATACACTGCATCGTTCCTCCAAAGTCATTTGATTTCTTTGTCAGATGTGTGCACTTCATACACTGTTTAAACCACTGTCATGTTTCTCTAACTGCCACAAAGCTTCACTCTGAGGTCAAATTAAAACACTTTTGAAAAGAGAGAAAATTCAAAAAGACTCAAGATGATAGACATTTACTTCACATGGAATTTTAGAAAGGAGAGTGACAACAAATCCGCAAATCATAGACAAAGATTTTTTTTTTCTTTTTTTAGCTTACAGATCACAATGTGTTCACAGAGCTAGACCCTGTAATAATAAATCCCGTTATGAAGTTAAAGTGGGCCTCTGGATTTATGCTATCCTACTGTTTGGCTTTTGAAAGTAAAGTGGCTTCAATGGATTGGGTAGACTTTGTCCTAAAACATCCACTGGACATTGACTTTGGCGTCTTCAATCTGAAATTCCTTTTGCAATTTCAGGGAATGATTTAATAGACACACGTTGCCTGGGTTTGATTTGCACATGTGGTGACATAATGTCAACCTTTAAACCCTTGTTATGGCAAATACTCAAATACAAGTTGACTCCTATAAGGATTGTTACAGATAGTCATCAGTCATCTCATTTCCAGTAGCAAAAATCTTTACTTGTACAGTGATGTTGATAGGTTTTCAATGTAGTGAGTCCCCAGGACTCACAGGTGGTCATTTGAGTGGGTCCCGGGGAATTTCAATGGGTCCCCCCCAAAAAAGGTATTTTTTTCTATTTCATATGCTCTTCTATTTCTTACATTGTAGTGTTAAATTCTCTTAATGGTGGTATAGTATGATATGGCTATAATTAGAAGATATATTCATGTATGTTCAAAATGTATCTGAAATTAAACAAATACAATTCCAAATCTGAAAAGTTGATTGCACAACAACTGTCACAGTGGCATGTCATATTGCACTTTTGTAGAGTGCAAGAATGAACTCCATTTGTGTGCAGTGTGCATAGTGTGCAACATTGAACATTTCATGTGCATAATTTTTCTTGTTGAGCCTGTCTGATATCATCTTGGGGTCCCCAGCACACAGGTTTAGCTGACCTTAATGTTTCCTGTGTTTTATTTGTTAAATTCAGTGTTGAAGTGTGTGTGTGTGTGTGTGTGTGTGTGTATGTGTGTGTGACAGATATGTGTATGGGGCATTTATGAAAATACGGGACAAATCACGTCCCGTATTAGTTCAAAAAGGGATGCAACGTTTAATTCTCAAATAAAGGACAATTCCGTATTTTATGGGACGGGTGGCAACCCTACAATAGAGCACCAAAATATTTCATTACAACACGTCCCCTAGACGTTTAAACATTGTCGACATGAGTGAACACAACATAGAACAGTGGAAACCTGAGTTTATTTACTACTAAGACGTTCGTATCTTTAACTGTTTAAATGAAATTGGCGGTAAGTAGCTAGTTGTTGTTGTAGCAGCTAAACTAGCATGTCGCAATACTTTACTCAAGGGGATCATGTCTGCGCTGAGTTAATGCGCAAAGGGTTGAAACAGCGCTTGTCAGGTCCGCTGACAGCAAGGTTTCTTTTGCTATAGTTACTGTGATTTAAACTCAAGTTGTTGTTCACAATGTATCGTTTTTCATGGGAAAAATGAGGTGCGTCCCTGGGACGCATGGATAGCGAATTTACTGCGTCGTTTCAGATTTTAATGCGTCAGGGATGCAGGACACGTACCTAGCAACATCACTGCTTGTCACTAATAATTTTTCAAATATATTTAGAGAAAAAACTTGACCCATGTTAGGTCTGTTCAAGTTTTTCACTCAACTTTATCTCCGTTATTTTTTAATAAGGTAAAGAGTAGGTGAAATTGCTTTAGATATCATTTGCAATATGCTGGAAAATCATCTTACTTTTTGCTGTTGCCCTTCGAACTGGTAGACTTTCCCGACAATTCTTTGTCACTGAATGTAGACATGATGCTCTTCACCTTCACCCTGAAAAATATTGAAACAGTGAAATTATTCTGCTGATGTGTCAATGCTCTTAACTGTGTGTGATGACTGATTGTCTGCCTTATTGCATAATCTATTGCTGAAGTGTAAAACTCAAGGACATCTGTTGATCAAGATTCAAGGATGACTGAGGCAAGGTCTACACAACCAGTTGAAGATGATGAATGAAAATATCTGAATCATGTCTGTTATCAACTGCTGTTTAGTGAAGTTATGGATTCTTACCTTGCATTGTCCTGCTTCAAAGAATCTGACTCCTTTTTTGTTTTTCCTGAGGCAGTCACAGCTTACACCTCCATCCACCTTTGAGCCATCCTGCCACTGGACCATTAGTGATAAGTATCAACCTGCCAATGTGTTCACAAGCCAGTTACCAAGAAACNAACTTGTGTATATATATACACACACACAAAGAAAAAACGGCCTACCTGTGTTTCCTGTTGACTTGTAAAGTTGGAGAGGAGAGGGCTAGGATAGAAGGTAGATGAAAAGGAAGATATCACTTACAATCTCATTGGCAAATGTACTGGCCTCTCCCACATTTTTATAATATATAACTAACTCAATTCACATGGCAGGAGAGGGCTGCAACACTTTGAACAAAGTCTGTAAAATATTAACAGAAATGTAATTGTAATTCATGTGATTATTTTCCCATCTTTATTTAATTAATAATGAATATTTTGGGGCTCCATATCACTGTCAATGTTCTGCTTGAAATTCTGTGTGTTTGTGTCCCATGGTGCAATATAAACATATATATTTATTTTGGTTCAGTCTCAGAAATATCCATAACTCATTCACATATTTCATTTCAAATTTATCGACTTATATAATAGGGTAACTCACAGTGTAGGACTTTAACACAAACACACTGTGAACGCAGATGGACTTAAGCGAATGAGTCATCAGCTGATGTCAGAAGAGAGGATCATACAGGATCTCAGTTATCCCAACAATATTGTGTTTCTGATAACCGACCAAATATAGGGTGCATGTGTGTGGGACAACATTGGACAGAAAGTGACTGACCCCACTGTGTGTTACAGTATATTAGATGCATATGAGACAGAGACTTTCTACACCACCTATCTGTTGTGACTTGGGTAGTACAGATTACAGACAGACAGATAAGATAAGTTACTCTGTTTATCCTGTATCACTTAATGATAGATAGTGTGTGTCTGACCGTCAATGTCCATTTGAGTCCAAAGGTTTTGTGTTGTTTCTACTCACAGTGAAGGGTGAGCCTGTTACTAAGTAAATAACGAATGGGGTATGAAATAGGCACTGATTCAATTAAGCTTTCGTCATTGATGAGCAGTGACATAAACTAACTGCACTGCACTAGCGCTGTTGTCCAAAGCACTTTACAGGTTTCCCCATTCATCCATGAACAAAAACAGTCACACACCAAAGCCAGCAAGCTTAGACCTGTAGTCTAATGCCATGTGCACCACTTCACTCATTGTTGAATAAATGGAGACCAAATTCATTTGTTCCATTGGAGGATAACTGATTCGTGAATGAAGACCCATTGCCTCCTACATGTATTATTTTCAGGGAGCTTTGCCACACCTGATCAAAGCCCCATTTCTGTGACATTTTTGTGATAATCCATATTTTTCTGATACTGGCCAGTCATATTGTCTTGTATCTTACATTAGCATTACAGTCTTAGTTTATCTCCTTTTAGGTGTGTCTTTGGGATTTGTTCAAAAACCTGTTATGAATTAGGTATTTATCTATGAAATCATTTTCTCTGAGGATTATTATTTTAGTGCAGTCGGTGTCAAGTGCATGTTTCACAACCGAATCCATCCTCACTCTCATCCACTCTTCTCTTATAGCTTCATCAGCTGGCAGCTTATTGATATGGCAACCCTGACAACTCAAGAAAAAACATGCCAGACACGAGCAAATTATCATCGTCATCAATTTGACAACACTTGCATTTAGAAAGTGCTCTGCAAATTCAGACAATACAACACAATGCAGACACAGTACAGACAGTGTTTTCTTATGTTGCAGCTAAAGACGAGGTCATTGGCGCCCCCTCCTGGTAATGGATAGGTTCACTTGCATTGGGACATAAGGATAAATCAAACATGAGCTCTCAGTTATGTATCGGAATGCACAACTACAAATCTCTACACAAAAATCTTCCATTTTCAAATTTTCAACATTTTGAGTGCACATTGTGTTCAGATCATGTTGTGTCAGAAATTCAATAGATTCAACTGCTCAAATCTTCTGGGAGCACATCTTTTTGAGACAACACAAAAAGTAGGATTACAACTCTGTTACAAGTTGATTATTAAACATCTTCAGTTAAATGTGTTGATAATATCATTCATTATAGTGCAAGTAATAGAGAATTTTGAAGTATGTAGGAAAAACATTTGTGTGGGTGAATGTTCATTAGAAATTAAGTGTTTATTCATGTATTTATGTGCACATTGGTGAAACATCTGATTAATCTGAAAGGACCTCTGAAACACCTACAGCACTGAGAGAGAAATAAGAACACACACAACTCTTCCTCAAATGCAAAGGCGTTGTGGAGAGGAATGAGTAGGATTTCTGGCTAAGGGACTGCCAGACCGAATGGTGGAGTAGATTCAGGCAACATTATGCATTATGCTGTTTTTCAAGGCTGTATATAGTTATCCTCTCATGGGCTCAAAGCACAGAGCATGGAGAATCTTTGATTGCATCATTAATATTAAAAAAAAATCAGAGCCAACACAATGTGTCACCAGAAAATCCCGTTTTAACAGCAAAAATAAATAAGTGACAGCTAAGTCAATCATGACTGCTCCCACAATGCATCATCAGTAGGCATAGAGACGTGGAAGTTGATGAAGGAGACACCAACACCAGCCCGAATTTAGTAGATTAACACATGTAATCACAGCACTTTCCATGTGGGTTTAAAACAAGTGCTGTATGAGAAGGCTGTCAGATGACACAGGCAAACAGCAAGAAGTTCTTTGAGCACAGAAGTTCATTCTTGAACATTGGGACCCTTTATCCACTGTAATGTGAATACACTTTATGCCTTCAGCTGACATTCAGTCTGTGTCACCTGTGTCTCAGTTTCATCACTGTTTCACTGCTTCAATGTTGAAATTGTTCATTTCCATACATCCCTGTTCATATAAGTTAGGATGTGTTCAAATAATTGTGTTGCTTATTTTGTGTCTGTGTTATTTGGAGGCAGCAGAACAAGTCGATACAGTGTTAGATACAGAGTCGCTTAGTTTCACATCCAGCAGACATGAAGCAACATTATCATCATGTGTTTTTCTGGCAACTTCACAAATGTGAGTCCAATACTCACCCTCCTTTTAGCTCTGCTTTGAATGATTAATGTAATGACATGTTTCCACAACATCACACACACACAGTGCTTGGCAGATAATATTGTTCCTGGAGATGGAACACAGTTCAATATTGATGCTCTGGAAGAATTATTGTAGTATCCAACCCTGCTCTGGCATCTATAACTTTATGTGTAGTGTCCAGATTACTTGAGCATACTGAGAACTCTGAGTGTGATCCATTACACAATGGTGTACAAGGTGAAATCCTTTATTTAAAATCACTCATCTTATGTGTTTACATGATCAATATATGGAATAAGCAAAATATGTTTAAATTGCAATATAAGCAGTCTTTTTTCACACTGTTTTGTCAATGCAAATAGTTAACCCACAAAGAATGAGACAAAGAAATAGTGTGAAACAATGCACTTATCATGAGAGAATATAGTAATGTTGCACATCAAATTAAACAGCAGAACCTAGGCCACACGAATATATAAGCCATTTTTAAACGCACCAAACACAGCTCAAACGCCAGCTAAATGAATTATCAAATATAGAAATTAATATAGCGCCACCAAGTCAACCCACTCGCCATATTTCTGGCTATAGCGCTGTGGTACTTTATGCAAAACGGACAAACAACCCCTCAAACGAAAGCAGACAGTCCACAGATTCAAACCATATTCATCAAAGCTTTCTAAACCCAAAGCAACAGCCACAAACAACAGCAAAAACAGAAATTGCTTTGTCAAACTATAGTCGTAAAATTTCTTTTACCTTAGCTGTTTCGCCATGAAAAGTTTGTTTTATCGGTAAATCCACACCGGAAACAGTTAGCGCTACTTCCTCAGCCACAATGCAAACAAACCGGATGTCTCTGGGAGGCTTCGTTTCTATACGGTGGGGGGGAAGGGATTGGCTGGGGCGCAAGGCAAGCTACGCACTCGATGCCTTCTGGGGCTTCTAATTGGCTAACGGTGCTGTCAATCTCACTTTGGTGACTATCCCTGTATTCTATTGGCTATAACGCTTCAAAGAAGGTGTCAATCACTGGAATCAACCAATCCATGACGGAGATACAGCCTCGCGTATCCACCTCCAGCTCCATACTAGTCTTACGGGCTTTACGCATGTGCAGAATACGCGCAGCAAGGCCTTTGTTTTGAATAATACGAAGCTTTTTTGTGAGCAACTTTGTTCCTAGAATACCGGGAAAGAAGTAAATTCACGTGCCAAGATGTGACCTGGCCTGCACTGTCTGCACTAAAACCTCTCTAGTTTTGTTCTGCTTCACTTTATCATAGTCAAACTTTGCAGAGACAATGCTCACAAATTGTGCTATGATTTGATAGAGGTTTAGAGCTGCAGCTGGATCATTTTAAAGGCATTATTATCCTAAAAGTGCTTTTTTTTTTTCAGGCGAACCTGAAATTTTTCATTTGTGCTGTGTGCCATCTTCATTTACTCTTAGGCTACCCAGTAACATATATACTGATATTTACACATCTGAACAAAACTTACAAGTGTTCCCTTTATTATTGCCAACCTTGTGGTTGCAGAGATGTGTTACTGTTTTATGAATGTAATATGTATCTAACTTGTAATGAGAGATTGTAGAGGGAGAGGGGAAATGGTTTAACCAAAGCTGTGGTCTCTTTAGAAGTCAATTTGAATATATGTGAGCTGAGAATCACATACCAGCAATATATGGAAAAATAGTAATAAAAAAAAGTGTCTAGTATTTAGTCTCTTAGTTAGGAGTAGCGGGCTAGGATTAACCCTGATCTTACTTTAAGGTCTTTTGCATTTCTGAGATTTCTGAAATCTTTATTTTTATTTATTTGTTTTGTAATTTTGGTGAACGTACCCTATAAATATGCAGTTTACTATGTTACCTGACTTAAGGATAGGAGTATGAATATGAATTTGAGGATTTATAGTCACAACTTCAAGGATCAACACATCTTAACTCTTCACAACAAACTGTTATGACTGTGAATGTGTGACATTATGTAGTAGATAGCAAAAGTGAATGCTTTATTAATGAAGGAAAATGAGATATCCTTTTAAAAAAAACACCACATTTTTTCATGTACTCATCAATTACTTTTAACATTTGTCAGTTGTGCACTTTTGAAACAATTCAACCAATGCAGGCAAGTAAAATTAATGCAGATACTGTAATTCGTAACAAAAGATTCCAACAAAGATTTGAAACCTCTAACATAATGATTGTCTGCTACACATTTGCACATGTCAAGTTTATCTCTATACCTCTTTCCCCTATTCGGGAGGCAACTTACTTGACAGACTGTCTCAAAGTACATGTTTATTTTATGCAGTCACATACGTAGTATAATGTTTTATTTGTACGGTGTTCAACAGGTCAGATATTCAAAAAAAAATGCATTGTAAATATTAATAATAATGATAATAATAATAGTGATAATAAACTAGTTTTTATTAACCAAATACCTTTTCTTTTCTTTTTTCAATTTTAGATTCCATTTTTGATGATGAAATTGAAATCTGCTCCCCCAAAATTATTCCGCTTCCTTTTCTGTGTTCACATGTTTTGTATTTGCACAGATGAAGCTTAATTTCTCATAGAGCCTTCCACAAGCTTTCCATCCTCTTGATGAAGTGTGTCAGATCACCCCTTCCCCAGCGCCCTTTTAGGTCCGCAAAGAGTTGCTTTTTCAGAGCATGCACAGTCTCACTGTAGTCAACACTGACAGGAGCCATCGGTGGAGTCCCACTCCAGACTGGAGGAATGTTCCAGCTGCAAGAGTCTGGATGAAACTCCATTACATTTGAGGCCTTCGTGATTTGGGCTTTTTTCATTCTAGAGTCCTTCTGAATAATTTTATTGAACTCTTTCACCAAATCCTTACTATCCCCACTCTGTGCAGCAGGCATGTCAGAAATGTTGGTATTCACAAAATAGCACAATGGCTTTGTTCCAACCTTCATTAGCCTTATGACAGCATGAAGCACCATCTTCAAGATGTGTTTCTCACTGGAGTTGTCACTGGAAATGTTGATGATTGTGACATCACTTAGTGCCACAGCGAGGCTCGCTACTTCCTTATCACGTACATGGCTGTAATCATCTTGAAAAACCTTATGAGGTTTCAGTCCCTCAGTGTCGATGATCATGATGCAGTCGCACCCGAGTTCCTTTCTAACGTCTTCGTTGACATTGATCAGATGGATGAATGCCCCTCTGGTGCATGCGCCTTTGCTGGTGGCAAATCGGAGCCCAAACATGGTGTTGAGCAGAGTCGATTTTCCTGAGTTTTCAGCTCCAACGATGGTAATGACCTTGAGCTTACTGTTGGACTGCATGATGTAGTGAAGTTCAGTAAGCACCTTAGTGATTGATTTCATCGGGATGTTAGCTGCATCTCCATCCACAAGCTCAAGAGGGAAACCATCCAGCAGCATCTGAGCCCACAGCGCGGGGACTTGTTCTATGGTTTTTCTCTGAAGGCCGTATTCCGGCAGGAAACTGGCACATTCATACAGCTGCCCACACTCTCGGAAAAAGTGGTCCAGGCGTAAAGAACAAACAGATATTTGCTTGTCAATCTCCGCAATTGTTTTCTTGTCTTGGGGAAATTTCTACCTTAGCACTTTGTACTGATCCTTCAGAGGTGACAGCTGGTTGCGGGACAGATTGTCCAAATCTATGGCCAGCCTTTTGAGGAAATAGTAGCGTTGCACTTCTGAGGTAACCATCCCATGGAGGAACCTTGACATTACATCAGTCATCCGCAGTCTTTGCTGTTTTCTTCTAAGCGCTGCTGCTTTTGTTTTCAACGACTTGTGGTACTCCTCAGTGTTCAGGTCGCCAACTTTCCGCAGTCTCCAGCACTCAGTTTCCAGCCACGAAATCGCTTTCCAGATGTGTCCTTGATACATCAGTTGTTTGTCTTTGAATTCAGAAGTGTTAGCGACTTGGTCAGTGATCTTACTCACATTTGCCAACGCACTCTGGCATTCATCACTATCCTCATCCACCAGGATCCCAGAGCAGCGAGCCCTGTCAGCCAGATCTGCCACCGACACTTCCTTTGGGCAGTTTTGTAGCATCTTCGAGATTGATTCCTGGAGGGCTTTCATCACCTCTGTGTCAGTCTTTTTTTTATTGCTCACATTAGTTGTCTTTATACTTGGTTTCACTGTCATCGCTTTGAGTGTGAAGGTTTTCCCCTGCATGCTGCTGATCAAAATGATACTTGCTTTCACTTCTTTTCCTTCCAAATTCTTGAAGTAATCAGCTTCTGATTCGTCACAGAAGATGTAAATGGCTGTAGATGTCTGGCAGAGGAATGAGAATTGCTTGTCAAAGACCCTGATGTCTCCTCTGAGGTTGGTAAAGGCCAGTGGTTCACTGAATTTGTCCACGCTCCTGTCCCCACACGGGAGATACCAGCTGATTTCGACTAGCCCATCAGAAATCCTCCTGGGGACATCGCTGCACACCATGTTACGGTGATAAAATGTGTTATGGCTCTGCTGAGTGTTGCTGAGAAGTTTGTTTAGCATCTGAGACTTGGACAAGGTCGTCCTCCCCAACCTGACAAATGACACCCGTGGAAGACCAAAGAGGACAATGCTTTCTTCGCAGCTTGACTTTCTAAATGCCTGGCTGGAGGGTCTGAAGGATCTGACAATTTCGCGCATGGACCACAGCATCAATGTGATTTCTTTTGTTTCATGGTTGGGCAGCAAGAGTGGGACAGCCATCTGGCAGAGCGCCATTTTCAGAACTATGTCCTGCTGAAGAAAGCTGTCTGAACAGAGAAACAATGCAATTATCAGGTCCAGGGGATTGATGGCATTGCTTTTGTCTGTGATGTCCAAACATCTTGCGTTCAACATCATAAGTTGTTTCAAAACGGCCATGGGAAGTGACTTCGCAGCTTCATGTTTGTTCTCTGATGTATCATATTCATTAATCTCCAGGACAGTGTTGAGTGTGAGCTTGTTTTCATAATGGTCTTCAAGTCCGACCTTTGACAGCACCTGACTGAGACATGGCGCTGTAAATCAACACAAACAGACCAATAAATGTACAGAATGTTACATTTTGCTCTTTATATTGTAATTACACAAAAATACTCATGAGGATCAGGTTACTCATCGCAGGGAGTACTACTCAGCCTTTCAAGGGTAATAATGTTCAGTGGTATCTAATGTAATGTGTTCTGTGGCTCTGAGGAGCCTGATGACTTGATGCCTGATGACATCAGGAATAACTCATTATTGACCGAGACCACAAATTTAAAAAGACTTGAGTCTAGAGTTTANATAGAAATGATTCAAATTCATTTTCTGTAATTCAAATTCAAATAGAAATTATTCAAACTCAGTTTCTGGTGGCACAAATTTCAGCCCATAGGAGCGTGATCGGTGATTGTTACCTGCTATGGATAAAGTCATCTGGAGCTTTGTGATCAGCTCTTTGGACTGGAGCCACAATAAACCTGAAAATCATTACATACATAGTACAGTATACATTTATACAGGACATGTGCGGACAGGTGTAAGGCACAATATCCAAAAAAAAAAAAAATAATAATAATATAATAATAATAATGGAAGCAGGAAACAAACCTGTGTGGATTCATAGAATTTACCACATTTCCAGCCCAATCCTTTGGAATCCCATATGTTACTTTACTGAAAGAAAAAGTGTAACTAAAATGTCCTGATCAAATATTAAATCGTCAGCAACTAATAATTATTTTTGCAGTGCATTTTTACTTCTATACAAGAATGTATGCCAAGAAGAAATTCAATTGTGTCCTACCATTCAGCCTTGAAATTGACTGGCGTATCTTTAGAGGCCACAGACATTGCAGACAATGGTTTGTGTCCACTGGAAGAACAGAGGGGGGGAATCAATGATTACGGAATAATACACACACTACATCGTTCCTCCATAGTCATTTGATTTCTTTGTCAGATGAGTGCACTTCAACCACTGTTTAAACCACTGTCACGTTTCTCTAACTGCCACAAAGCTTCACTCTGAGGTCAAATTAAAAAATATATTTTTTAAAAGAGAGAAAATTCAAATTGACTCAAGATGTTGGCATTTACTTCACATGGAATTTTAGGAAGGAGAGTGACAACAAATTCCCAAATCACAGACAAAGAATTTTAGGAAATGTTTCAATAGCAACACATTGTCTTCGATTTGATACGCACATTTAGTCACAACTTTTGAACTGTTAAAGAGAAATGTACAGATTTGCATTTTAGGGAAACAAAACAACCATTCAACAAACACTTTGCTCAAAACAAGAGGGCCAACTCCTCAGGTCAGGAAGAGACAGGACACTCTTCCGAAATGTCCTTACAGGCATAGCAACAGTAATTTAAGTATTGACAGGCTTTGCAAACAGTCTTTTGCAAAAGCCTGTTCAAAAATCTAATCAGCCAAAGCAAACATACATCTAAATGAAAAACATTGTGAAGTGTCATCCCAATCACTTTTCTCCGGAAAAACAATGTTATATTAGGGTTGCGGTACTACTCAGGTCTTCTTATGGGTTCCTTAGAAATTATATGGGGCATCCGTTGAAACATCTCACACATTTGTTGCATATCTAGAAAATACAACCTGAAAATTATACTAGAACACTGTAATGTAGGCCGAGAAGAAATTTTAATGTTTTCTCTGTTTTTGTCCATCACTAAGAGTTGAAGGTAAATGAAGTCTTGTTGTTGAAGGCCAAACTCCACCACCAAAGCACAAGGTCAAAAGAAAATAAATGTGTCCTACTGTTCATCCTTGAAATTGAGTGGCGTATCTTTAGAAGCCACAGACATTGCAGATGATGGTTTGTGTCCACTGGGGAAAAAAAAAAAATTCAATCAACAGAGGGGGAATCAAGGATAACAGAATAATACACTGCATCGTTCCTCCAAAGTCATTTGATTTCTTTGTCAGATGTGTGCACTTCATACACTGTTTAAACCACTGTCATGTTTCTCTAACTGCCACAAAGCTTCACTCTGAGGTCAAATTAAAACACTTTTGAAAAGAGAGAAAATTCAAAAAGACTCAAGATGATAGACATTTACTTCACATGGAATTTTAGAAAGGAGAGTGACAACAAATCCGCAAATCATAGACAAAGATTTTTTTTTTCTTTTTTTAGCTTACAGATCACAATGTGTTCACAGAGCTAGACCCTGTAATAATAAATCCCGTTATGAAGTTAAAGTGGGCCTCTGGATTTATGCTATCCTACTGTTTGGCTTTTGAAAGTAAAGTGGCTTCAATGGATTGGGTAGACTTTGTCCTAAAACATCCACTGGACATTGACTTTGGCGTCTTCAATCTGAAATTCCTTTTGCAATTTCAGGGAATGATTTAATAGACACACGTTGCCTGGGTTTGATTTGCACATGTGGTGACATAATGTCAACCTTTAAACCCTTGTTATGGCAAATACTCAAATACAAGTTGACTCCTATAAGGATTGTTACAGATAGTCATCAGTCATCTCATTTCCAGTAGCAAAAATCTTTACTTGTACAGTGATGTTGATAGGTTTTCAATGTAGTGAGTCCCCAGGACTCACAGGTGGTCATTTGAGTGGGTCCCGGGGAATTTCAATGGGTCCCCCCCAAAAAAGGTATTTTTTTCTATTTCATATGCTCTTCTATTTCTTACATTGTAGTGTTAAATTCTCTTAATGGTGGTATAGTATGATATGGCTATAATTAGAAGATATATTCATGTATGTTCAAAATGTATCTGAAATTAAACAAATACAATTCCAAATCTGAAAAGTTGATTGCACAACAACTGTCACAGTGGCATGTCATATTGCACTTTTGTAGAGTGCAAGAATGAACTCCATTTGTGTGCAGTGTGCATAGTGTGCAACATTGAACATTTCATGTGCATAATTTTTCTTGTTGAGCCTGTCTGATATCATCTTGGGGTCCCCAGCACACAGGTTTAGCTGACCTTAATGTTTCCTGTGTTTTATTTGTTAAATTCAGTGTTGAAGTGTGTGTGTGTGTGTGTGTGTGTGTGTATGTGTGTGTGACAGATATGTGTATGGGGCATTTATGAAAATACGGGACAAATCACGTCCCGTATTAGTTCAAAAAGGGATGCAACGTTTAATTCTCAAATAAAGGACAATTCCGTATTTTATGGGACGGGTGGCAACCCTACAATAGAGCACCAAAATATTTCATTACAACACGTCCCCTAGACGTTTAAACATTGTCGACATGAGTGAACACAACATAGAACAGTGGAAACCTGAGTTTATTTACTACTAAGACGTTCGTATCTTTAACTGTTTAAATGAAATTGGCGGTAAGTAGCTAGTTGTTGTTGTAGCAGCTAAACTAGCATGTCGCAATACTTTACTCAAGGGGATCATGTCTGCGCTGAGTTAATGCGCAAAGGGTTGAAACAGCGCTTGTCAGGTCCGCTGACAGCAAGGTTTCTTTTGCTATAGTTACTGTGATTTAAACTCAAGTTGTTGTTCACAATGTATCGTTTTTCATGGGAAAAATGAGGTGCGTCCCTGGGACGCATGGATAGCGAATTTACTGCGTCGTTTCAGATTTTAATGCGTCAGGGATGCAGGACACGTACCTAGCAACATCACTGCTTGTCACTAATAATTTTTCAAATATATTTAGAGAAAAAACTTGACCCATGTTAGGTCTGTTCAAGTTTTTCACTCAACTTTATCTCCGTTATTTTTTAATAAGGTAAAGAGTAGGTGAAATTGCTTTAGATATCATTTGCAATATGCTGGAAAATCATCTTACTTTTTGCTGTTGCCCTTCGAACTGGTAGACTTTCCCGACAATTCTTTGTCACTGAATGTAGACATGATGCTCTTCACCTTCACCCTGAAAAATATTGAAACAGTGAAATTATTCTGCTGATGTGTCAATGCTCTTAACTGTGTGTGATGACTGATTGTCTGCCTTATTGCATAATCTATTGCTGAAGTGTAAAACTCAAGGACATCTGTTGATCAAGATTCAAGGATGACTGAGGCAAGGTCTACACAACCAGTTGAAGATGATGAATGAAAATATCTGAATCATGTCTGTTATCAACTGCTGTTTAGTGAAGTTATGGATTCTTACCTTGCATTGTCCTGCTTCAAAGAATCTGACTCCTTTTTTGTTTTTCCTGAGGCAGTCACAGCTTACACCTCCATCCACCTTTGAGCCATCCTGCCACTGGACCATTAGTGATAAGTATCAACCTGCCAATGTGTTCACAAGCCAGTTACCAAGAAAC